>PYAF01006280.1:95960-106421 GCA_007407185.1 Glycine tomentella | reverse complement strand
TTAAGTTATGCCTGGGGTTCTTGATAAATTAAATCTAGCAGCGCAGTATCGTATTATGTGAACATGTTGGGAAAAGAATTTGAGAAAATGTTTTGGAAAAATTTAATCACGTTTGCTATAAAAGGAATTTAAATAAGTCTTCCGCTGAAAACTCTAGTACCAAGATGAGTAACAACCGGAGTACTACGGGGTGTTACAGGCATAGTCCATCTAATATAGATAAAAAAACATATCAGTATGGATGGATTCACTAATAAACATTTTGTCATAGAAAAAAATTTGATAGATTCAAATCTTAGGCAAAAATATTAGAATAATGATGACATAGGTAATTAAAATGTTATATTTCAGTACTAATGGTATCTTGTTTTAGTAGCTAACTAAATAAAAAAAAATATAGTCTGACATGTATCTATCTACATGATTAATAATATATATATATATATATATATATATATTCATGAGGAACAACTTGCCTCTTTATGAATGCAAACTTGTTAAAAATTTAATCCCCCATATTATTGCACTGATTTCCTTTAATATAATTAGATCTTGAACTTGAATGTGTCTTTATCTCTACAGTCCAAATATTTGATGGTTCAAGGACCATAGAATAAAAGCTACATATAATCTCAAATATTCCATATCTAATTTAATAACCTAGTTCAAACTTCCATAAGGAAGATTGGCAAACAAGTTAATTAAACAGCCTAAGATGATTCAAATATGAAGAGCCAATATAAAAAATAGATGAAGGTGGGAGACAAGCTAGAATGTCTACTTTATGCATCACTAGAATGTCTTTGGCAGTTCCGATAGAAGAAGGAGGATTTATATGTCCCATGGACTTTAGACATTTTTTATACTACTTTATCGAAGAACATTTTATAATCTCCTCCACACTCTTGTTCAATGCGCCTGGCTTTATCCATAATAACACCAGACCATAAGTCCCCATCAAAGTAAGGCAAACAAGCTGTTATTACCTTGGAGTCCCGACGTCTAGTAGTAACAAAGAAAGGATCATGTAAGTTAGTTAAACCAACAACGATATTTTATTCAGCAGTCTTTCCTAGCATTGAATGATACTTGCATAAATTAAACAAACTGTGTGTGTGTGTGTGTGTGTGTGTGTGTGTGTGTGTATAAATACTCAATAGTTACATGGCATTGCTAATTTTCCAATGCAAGGATGACGACAAAAAAAATATTGCTAACGACAATATAGTAAATAATCTTCTCCCTTCGTAGGTGGGCAGGCCCATATATAGCAAGTTGTGAAACCTCGTTTCTTGCAAAAATCAAGATATCCATTCTGAGTATAGAAAAAGGAAAACATTAATAGTGAATAGAAGAAATGGAAAGGTTTTAACTAACTTTAAGTACTTATAGTGTCGATTAATTGATATAATAAAGGAACCCTAATGGAAATGCGATCTTAAAGAAACAGAAAGCATGTACTAGTAATTAGCAACCAAAATTATAACATACCAATATCTCATGGTAAACGATGGTACGAAGAGCTTCTCCACTTTTAGTCACTCTTTCAGGCCTAAAATACTTTACAGAATTGAGATATGAAATGTACACAGAACGGTGATTAGGATAGCCACATTCTGAGCCAAACTCTTGAACATACATTGCGAAAATGCACACTTCCACTCCTTCAAAAAGTATATAAATTCATTAACCTCTAACTTATTTTGATGCATAAGGAATTTCAACACGGTAATTCTTCTCCTCAAAGATGTCCAGTTTCTTCACTTTCAATTGTTTTTTCAACATATAACACAACTCTAACATAAAGACTTTCTACTTCAAAAACCTAGCAATTTGGAGTCACAAAAGGCAAATCAAATAATATGAACTTTTTAAATTAATATCGACAAAATTTAAAAGAAAATAGGAAGAAGCAGTTGATAAAGATCAATAATAATAATAATAATAATAATAATAATAATAATAATAATAATAATAATAATAATAATAATAATAATAATACCATTAATAATATAAGAAGAATAATATCTTATGTATAAAAATACCTAAAAAAGGCTGAAAGCATAGCTATTTTAACATGAACTTGTTTCTTAGTACAAAGTTCTTTAATGATAGATTACTAATTTACACCTATTTCCAATTTACTTGCTTGCATAAGATTAAGAAAATGTTAAAAGTTAAAATTTTTTTGCACATGCATGTTGATGCTCAAACATAGGTATTCAACATCTTTATAATTGAACAGTCTTACCTCGTCAAGATTCTTATTCCCTGCTTTTGCCCAATCTTCATTCTCTTGCCAAATACGCTTAAAAAGTATGCTCTCTAAGCATGGTTCTCGGCAAGTCATTAGCACTAAACATAGCAGCTGTCTTCGGTAAGGGTACATGCATTCCATTTTCAATTTCCTTTAAGCGGCATATAGGACATGTATACTCAGCTCTGTTGTCCAAATCTCTTTTATCGTTGTATAGTGCACATATTTGATGCTGCCAACTTTTGCATTCAACCCACTAAAAGAAACAATAATCATAAAAAGTGAGTTCAAAGTTCTCTATATACAAGTGAGTTATACTAGTACAGAGAGATTAAACTTACCGATTCTTCAAATTCTCCATTATTTGTCATTTTATCAAGATCTGGCTTGGAAACAAATGTTCCATTGAATGTGATGTCCCTAACTTCAGAAGTCCTAAAGCAAACACTACAAAAGCAATGCTCTGTATCATCTTCTTCTCTTCTATAGTAATAGCATGTGTTTTGCTTTATGCGAATGCCACAACAAAAGCAATAGATTGGCACAGGGGCAAAAGAAAGTGTTCCCATTCCACATAATTGGCATGTGTAAACATCACTTCTTGATTCTTCAACCATTGTTCCCTGTTGAAAGAAGCATCAGCTTGCATATGCTTGGAAAAACTCAAACCAAAACATACAAAATATAGAAATTCACATGCTACTTCAAAAATACGCCCTTGACATATTTAAATCTAGCATAAAATATGTTTTTAAGCCCTAGAAAAACAATCAAACTTGATTTTAGTTCTCTAGATTTTATTTATTTTTTGTTTTGGTCTTCATAAATTTTAAATTTTCTTAAGATTGTCTCTAACTCTCTATCACCATTTTATGATGAGATAACATTCATCTAATCTAAGGATGCATCATATGCTCCTTCAAAATGGTGACAATGACTATTTTTAAAATTTATGGGACCAAAATCAAAAAATCACTAAATTTAAAAATATTTACAACTCCTTCAATTCCTTCACAAGTCTTAATTATTTAATTATTTCATTTGATATAAATGTTTCATAAACTCAGATATAGCTAATAATTTTGTTTCACAAACATGTGATTAAGTTGTTGTTTTTTTAATCTATTTTTAGATTTGAAAAAATAAATCCAAATCATGCAAATAAAGATTTCTATGCTAAACATACTATTAAGAGCACTGAAACAGGTCAAGGTAATGGAAAACAGTGGAAGATGGTGTGCTAACCTGATGAAACTCCTTTCTCAAACTTGTAATGTGGTCATTTATTTGATTACTTGTAAAAAAATCAACTAAGGAAACCGTATTAGCTGTTTCCATCTTTGTATCAGCATTTATTTCATCCTGGATGAACTCGGTTCTGCCTTGTATGTCCTCTATATCTACAATATTAACTTTTGAATTTGGGGACTTTCTTTTCTTCTCTTCATCAACTTTTGGCTCAATGACTTCTTTTGTAACATTTATCCCGTACTGTTTGAACCCGGTTCTGCCTTGTATGTTCTCCATATCTAAAGTAATTGTTGGATTTCGGGACATATTTTCCATCTCTTGATCAGGTTTTGGCTCAATGACTTCTTTTGTAGCATTTATCCCATATTGGTTCAACCTGGTTCTGCCTTATATGTCCTCCATATCTGTAGTACTAGCTGTTGGATTTGGGGACATCCTTTTCATCTCTTGATCAGTTTTTGGCTCAATGACTTCTTTTGTAGCATTTATCTCATCTTGGTTGAACCTGATTCTGCCTTGTATGTCCTCCATATCTTCAGTATCAACTGTTGGATTTGGGGACATCCTTTCCTTCTCTTGATCAGCGTTTGTCTCAGTGACAACATTTATCCCATCCTGGTTGAACTCGATTCTAGCTTGTATGTCCTCCATATCTTCAATAACTGTTAGATTTAGGGACACCCATTTCATCTCTTGATTATCTTTTGGCTCAATGACAACATTTATCCCATCCTGGTTGAACTCGATTCTGGCTTGTATGTCCTTCATATCTTCAGTAACTTCTGGATTTAGGGACATCCATTCCATCTCTTGATCAACTTTTGGCTCAATAACCTTCTTTGTAGCATTTATCCAATCCTGGTTGAACCCGGTTCTGCCTTGTATGTCCTCCATACCTGCAATATTAGCTATTGGATTTGGTGACATACTTTCCATCTCTTGATCAACTTTCGGCTCAATGACATCATTTATCCCATCTTGGTTGAACTCGGTTCTGCCATGTATGCCTTCTACATCTGTAGGCATTGATTCTTTGCAAATAAGATGCATATTGGAATGTAAAGAAAGAAGAAATATATGATCAGCTTTGAACTCCATACCTTCATAAAAAAGAGAAGATTCTGGCTGTTGCAGCAATTCTGAAAGGGCTTCAGAAGAAAAAGGGTGAACCATTTTCTGAGTCAACCGATCCAAACTTGCATTATTAATTAAAAAGACACCAAAAGCGGGCTATATTTTTCTTCTTTTTGCAGGTGGTAGCACAACTTCAGTATTTCCAAGCTAATCATACAAGCCAAAACTGAGTTCAACCAGGATGGAATAAATGTTTTTATTGAGCCAAAAGCTGATCAAGAGGCAGAATGGATGTCCATAAATCCAATAGTTACTGAAGATATGAAGGACATACAAGCCAGAACCGAGTTCAACCAGGATGAGATAAATGTTGTCAATGAGCCAAAAGCTGATCAAGAGAAGGAAAGGATGTCCACAAATCCAACAACTAATACTGAAAATATGGAGGACATACAAGGCAGAATCGGGTTCAACCAAGATAAGATAAATTCTACAAAAGAAGTCATTGAGCTAAAAGCTGATCAAGAGATGGAAAGGATGTCTCTAAATCCAACAGGTAATACTGCAGATATGGAGGACATACAAGGCAGAACCGGGTTAAAGCAAGATGGGTTAAATGCTACAAAAGAAGTCATTGAGCCAAAAGTTGATCAAGAGATGGAAAATATGTCCCCAAATCCAACAATTACTTTAGATATGGAGTACATACAAGCCAGAATCGGGTTCAAACAGGAAGGGATAAATGCTACAAAAGAAGTCATTGAGCCAAAAGTTGATGAAGAGAAAAAAAGAAAGTCCCCAAATCCAACAGTTAATACTGCAGATATAGAGGACATACAAGGCAGAACCGAGTTCATCCAGGATGGAATAAATGTTGATTCAAAGATGGAAACAGCTAATACTATTTTCGTAGTTGATTTTTTTACAAGTAATCAAATAAATGAACACATTACAAGTTTGAGAAAGGAGTTTCATCAGGTCCGAACACCATCTTCCACTGTTTTCCATTACCTTGACATGTTTCAGTGCTCTTATTAATATGTTTAGCATAAAAATCTTTATTTGCATGATTTTGATTTATTTTTTCAAATCTAAAAACAGATTAAAAAATAACAACTTAATCACAAGTTTGTGAAACAAAATTATTAGTTATATCGGAGTTTATGAAACATTTATATTAAATGAAATAATTAAATAATTAGGACTTGTGAAGGAATTGAAGGAGTTGTAAATATTTTTAAATTTAGTTTTTGGTCCTCAAGTTTGTGTTTTGATTTTTTGATTTTGGTCCCATAAATTTTAAAAATAGTCCTTGTCACCATTTTGAAGGAGCATATGATCCATCCTTAGATTATTTTTTTTTTATCGGTCACTGTTAGTTGTTAAATGTTAGTGTTTTTGTGAATGTTATCTCATCATAAAATGGCAATAGAGACAATCTTAAGAAAATTTAAAATTTATGAAGACCAATAAAGCAAGTTCAATTAAGCGTATCTGGCAAGAGAATGAAGACTGGGAAAAAGTAGGGAATAAGAATCTTGATGAGGTAAGATTGTTCAATTATAAAGATTTTGAATACCTATGTTTGAGCATCAGCATACATGTGCATAAACTTTTTAACTTTTAACATTTTCTTAATCTTATGCAAGCAAGTAAATTGGAAATAGGTGTAAATTAGTCATCTATCATTAAAGAACTCTGTACTAAAAAACAAGTTCATGTTAAAATAGCTATGCTCCATCCTCAAAAAAGGTTGTTGTTTAGGTATTTTTACACATAAATATTATTCTTCTCATATTATTAATGGTATTATTATTATTATTATTGATCTTTATCAACTGCTTCTTCCTATTTCCTTTTAAATTTTGTCGATATTAATTTAAAAAGTTCATATTATCTTATTTGCCTTTTGTGACTCCAAATTGCTAGGTTTTTGAAGCAGAAAGTCTTTATGTTAGAGTTGCGTTGTGTTATCTGTTAAAAAACAATTGAAAGTGACGAAGCAATTTCTGGACATCTTTGAGAAGGAGAATTATCCTGTTGAATTTCCTTATACATCAAAAGTAAGTCAGAGGTTAATGAATAGATATACTTTTTGCAAAGTAAATATCTCTCCGATGATACCTCTGGCATAATGTATTATTCAGAAGTTACAGCAGTTCCTTCTGTTTCATACTATTCTTCTCTTCCAGAAGATTGAAGGAGTGGACGTATGCATTTTCGCAATGTATGTTCAGGAGTTTGGCTCAGAATGTGGCTATCCTAATTAGCGTTTTGTGTACATTTCATATCTCGATTCTGTCAAATATTTTAGGCCTGAAAGAGTGACTAAAAGTGGAGAAGCTCTTCGTACCATTGTTTACCATGAGATATTGATATGTTATAATTTTTGTTGCTAATTACTAGTGCTTGCTTTTTGTTTCTGTAAGACCGCATTCCCACTAGGGTTCCTTTATTATATCAATTAATTGACGCTGTAAGCACTTAAAGTTAAAACCTTTTTATTTCTTCTATTCACTATTCATGTTTTTCTTTTTATATACTCAAAATGGATATCTTGATTTTTGCAAGAAACGAGGTTTTGGAACTTGCTATATATGGGGTTGTTCACCTACTAAGGGAGAAGATTATTTACTATATTGTCATCTTGACACTCAAAAAACTCCCAAGAAAGATAAACTACAACACTGGTTTGTCTTTCTTTCTCCTTACGTGTGTATGTTGAGTTTTCATGTACTTTTGTATACATTTCATTAGCCATATTTTTTTTTGTCGTCATCCTTGCATTAGAAAATTAGCAATGCCATGTAACTATTGAGTATTTATATATATACATTGTTTGTTTAATTTATGCAGGTATCATTCAATGCTAGGAAAGGCTACTGAAGAAAATACCATTGTTGGTTTAACTAACTTACATGATCATTTCTTTGTTACTACTGGACGTCGTGACTACAAGGTAACAACAACTCGTTTACCTTACTTTGATGGGGAATTCTAGTCTAGTGCTGCTATGGATAAAGCCAGACACATTGAACAAGAGTGTGGAAGAGATTATAAAATGTTCTTCAATAAAATAGTATCGGAAGGATGTTTAAAGTCCATGAGACATGTAAATCCTCCTTCTTCTGACCGAACTACCAAAGACATTCTAGTGATGCATAAAGTATGTCTACCTTGTCTCTCACCTTCATCTATTTTTTATATTGACTCTTCATAGTTGAATCATCTTAGGCGGTTTAATTAACTTGTTTGTCAATCTTCGTGATGGAAGTTTGAACTAGGTTATTAAATTAGATGTGGAATATTTGAGATTATATGTAGCTTTTATTATTTGGTCCTTGGACCATCAAATATTTGGACTGTAGAGATAAAGAGACATTTAAGTTCAAGATCTAATTATATTAAAGGAAATCGATGCAGTAATACGGGGGATTAAATTTTTAACAATTTTGGATTCATAAAGATGCAAGTTGTTCCTCATGAATATATATTATTAATCATGTAAATAGATATCATGTCAGACTATATATTTTTTTTATTTAGTTAGCTACTAAAACAAGATATCATTAGTACTGAAATATGACATTTTAATTACCTATGTCATCATTATTCTAATACTTTTGCCTGAGATTTGAATCTGTCAACTTTTCTTCTATGACACAATGTTTATTAGTGAATTCATCCTTATTGATATGTTATTGATCTGCAGTAGATGGACTATCTTTTCCTTATTATCGTGTTTTGTATTTACATAAATGAATCCCATCCTTTGCAATATATGCTTTTATTCATATTTGAATGAAATGTTGCAATATTCTTATAGATATACATGAGTTTAAGTTACTTAAGTGATATTGATCCTTCATATTTATTAGTTGTTAACTGATCTTTCTTCCTTTTCTTTTTACCACCCTATACACAGCTAGGACCAACCATATTACCTTCCAAGGAAGATTTTATCGTAGTTCAATTTTAATATGTTTGCATGCACTGCCATCTAGTGATAGCGAATGGGAAGCGACGATTTTGCACCGAATGCAAGAAAATTCAGGAGTGTGAAAGATGATGATAACTTAAAAATCAAACATTTGAACTATTTCTTTGTCTCTCATCCCTTGTATTTTGTTATATACATGTGATGTTTATCTCTCTTAATTTACACTTTTTATCTCTATTTTTAAATTAAAATTTTATATTTTTCTTTAAGAAATTATCAGTAGTTAAAAATAATTTTATATTAAAATTTAAAATGTTCATTACAAATATCTAATTTATATATTATTTAAGTTTTAATCATATAAACACAAAATTTTATCATTTGTAGTGTACAAACTTAAGTATTGACTTATATATAAATATTATTCTATAACTTAAATTTTTTAGATCCTTCGTTAAATCATATTATTCAAGATACCTATATTTGTCTATATCTCTTTCTTTCCCATTGTAAGTATTAAGTAGTAACTAGAGACTGGTGTCCGCTAATATTTCCTTGTAGGATTTGTCCATTGAATTTGATTATGCTATCTTCTCTTTTTACCTTTTTCCATATATATGTTGCATACTACTATTCTTTCTGCTTATATGTTTGGTATCAGGATATTTAAGAAACCAAAAGGGCTTATGTCATTTACTTTTCATATTTAATATTTCAGATGCCATAATGGTCACTCACACATTTCAGCCAAAGGTGAGAGACATAAACTTCATCAGGTGCCTTCCTAAACTTGAAGCTAAGTTCATACTAGAGATTGTCTCATCCTTACTAAGTTTTTGAAACAACATAATATAGGTTTTATGGCAGAAAAGAAAAATAGAAAATCCAAATACAAATTTGAATGAGGAGTGGGGAACTTTTTTTATTTATTAGCAAAAATACATTTATAATATTTCAAGTAAAGCATAAAAACTAACGTGTTACCAAGATTTCAACAATCTTGGATAACAAACAATTTGCTCCTAAAGTGTAGGAACGACTTATTAACTAAGTCAAAAACTGAAATACTAAGAAAAAGGTATTAGGAAAAAAAAAAAAAAGCTACGTAATGCAAGCCAAAAGCAAATAATTAACACATGTATCTTTGAATTGTGTCTTTCCAGGTCCTCATGGATGACGTCCGTGGTGATACTAAGGAGAATGATATCATCCTTGATAATGGGTTATTTGATTCTAGACAAACCTTTTTGAGCTTTTGCCAAAGGAACAGGTGACTTACTCCACAGAGCCAAGTATTCCTCAATGATGATCATCTACCTTGTGAAGAATCCTACTCTTCTGACAGTTGGAACAACATGCCGCATTTGCTCTAAAAACAATGTGTCACAACGCTACTGGAAATGTGAGAATTGCCCTGAATTCACTGTCTGGTTTGCATGCTACAACGAGAGAGGTGCTAATTGCCATGCACACACGTTGAGTGAAACTTATTCACCAGCACAATCTCCTTTAGGGAATCAAGGGTTGCAGTAGAGCTCAGCAATGGTATGAAACATGAACCTATTTCCCAGACTTTTATTATTTCGTGTCTTCTAGATTGTTGTTAAATGTTAATAAAACCTCCTTTTTTGTTTCTTAGTTTATATATATATATATATATATATATATATATATATGCATGTTTGCTTCCTTAATGTGTAATTTGTTGTCATGCAGTTACAACAACTGCTGCATGTTCTTTATAATGACCCTCACAATTAAAGTGATGAGCTATGGTTTAAAGGAAGAATGTAAAGATTATGTTAAGTGTTAAGAAGTTTAATTATGCCAAGCAAGTCAAGTAAAACTCTTAATAGAGAATGATATAAGCTGAAATGACATGAATTATAAGAGGATGATTAAGGTTTGTGATGTTATAAGATTTAACTCTATTCAGCCA
>PYAF01006280.1:69577-87716 GCA_007407185.1 Glycine tomentella | reverse complement strand
AGAGGACGACCAACTTGATATATGAATCTATCATTTAGAGTTGTAGGGAACTTGACAGTTCACCTGCTACTGCCCATTATGTTGGAGTCCATTTACTTGAGACTTACATTTTGTTATTTCTATTTTGTGAACATTATGATTATTATGCTTATTTCTTATATTTGTAAGGCCTTAGACTATTTTGACTGGCCTACTTATATTTGATTGTTATGCATATGTTGGTTGTGAACTGATTTTGAGATCTTGGGATTTTGATTAGTTTAGATTTAATCTAAAACTCTTGGTATTTATATTGTTATATTGATCTCAGAATAGATTCATGAGAATGATGATTCACTTAGTTTGATTGCAAATGTTGTTTGAGTTTAATGTTTTCTAATTAAAACTCATTGAATGATCCGAGTTGATTGTCTTGAACTGGATGTAGATGATTCATGTCTGTTTGAACATTACACTGACTACCTTATTAGATTGTGTTGTATGGTGAACATAGGAGGAGATTGTTGAAGATATTTAATATATATATATATATATATATATTAAATATTAATATGTTCAATACAAGTCCAATAGGTTATTATATGATTATATGGATCCATATGGGCTGGAGCCCAATAGCTTATTATATTACTAGGGTTTTCCCTAAGCTGGAGGTAACACTGTTGAGCATTCCAAATTCTGATGCCTTTTGGTGTAATACTTCAAGCACCCAACACTAAACCCTTCTCTCTCAAACCTCCTTACCTCCAACAGTTCCAACAGTCTCAAGGCTTCTTTTGAGACTCCCATGCACAAGAGAAATACAACCATTCTCAGCGAGTAATCCTCCACTCACTTCCTCAGTGACCACACTCAACTTCAACCCATCTTGCAAATCCTCATTTTCATGTTCCAAAATTTTCTCCTTTTCTAAATAATCACTTCCCAAGTTGCTGTTCTCTGATGGAACCTCGTTCATGTGCTCATCACCTTCTATATTTACAAACCCTTTTCTCTTTTATGGCAAAAGATTTAAACTTTATCAGAATTTCGCACTGAAAATACACATATCCCTACCCTATGGGTGTGGGTGGAGTCAGTGTAGTGCAAGTGCAGAAAATGAAAATTGAAATTGAGAATTGGGGATAAAAACATACCCTAAGAGGAACGAAGAAAGGGTTACGGTGAATGACGTCGTAGGGCGTGGCGAAGTAGAAATTGCAGAATGCAGAGGTAGAAGAAGGAACCCTAGGGAGAGAGTAGGTTCCGTGAATTGGGATCCCAAACCAAAACAGAACACTGCCCTATGCTCAAATGACGTGTTTAGTTGAATAATTTTCATTTCTCAAAAAAATAAAAAATATTACACTAACCAAGGAATTAAATAGAAATAATAGTTTAATTTTTGAAACATCTTTTGAAAAATTTGATATTTGATATAGCATTTCTATAATTATAAGGCGCAGTAAAGATCATTCCATCTAATTCTTTCAAAAATATATTTTATTGTTTAATTTGTTTGAATCTATATTTGTTATTTAATTGTTATCTTTCCATTTTTCATTTTCCATTTTTTTTGTTGTTGTTTATAATAGATATCATATATTTAGTAAAATTCTTAATATTAGGATTTGAAGTTCATACTTTAAACTTTAAAGAAGAAATTATTTTAATAAATTCTATTAAATTTTATATTTCTTAGTTTGTTATTATTTTAATATTTTGAACTTCAATGTAATTTTAAAAAAATATTGAACATATAAAACTTTTAGAAAAAAAAAAGTTAAGAGCAAATTAAAACACCCTCTTTCTTTCTCTCTCTCAAATTATGTTTTATTTATATTAATGGTATTATATAATATAAGAGAGATCAAATTATATTATTAATGTGATTATAACGTGTTAAATTTATTCTCAAGGTTGTCAAAATCGAGAATCTATATAAATTCGTTAGAACTCCGTAGACTTGAATCGTAGAATTGTAAGAGTCTATTTCAGACAAAAAAAAAGTAAATTACCTATACATAAATATGAAACATATATAATGATACAATCATATAATAAATTCTTAGTCCACAATGCACAGTTCACATCCAATCAAACATAAATTCATACACTATTAAACATAAGTTCTTAAAATAAAACAGTTATAAAACATAGAAATAGTTCAAATGTCCATTAATCCTCAAATAAAATCATCTCCAAGGTCACCACCACCACCACCATCATCCTCATCTCCATCTTCTTTAAGCTCTTCCTCGGTTGAGAAGTGATCTTCAACATTATCATTTAAAACCAAATTGTCAATATCAAATACATCCAAAGTTGAATCACTTAAACTTCCTCCAACCAAGTCAATATTGTTTCCACTACCATTTTCACCTAGAGGTTCCTCAAATTGGACATTAACATTGTCTTCATCAAAATATCGTCTCCCTCTTCTGTTATCCACTTATCATCAGATTTCATGTCTTCAAATGAAAGAGCAACAATTTTTCTTATTTGTCTACTTTTGAGCTTCAAATTATACATGACATAAACTAAGTCATTCATCTTCTTTTGATGCAAGTGGTTTCTCCTATTTGTATGAACCTATAAATAACATAAAATATCAAAGCTGATAACTTGTCTAAACTAAACAAAATTTAAACACAAATAAACTCATGAAGTTCAATCATCATTTCAAATGAACTCCAATTACGCTCGCATCCAGAAGAGCTACAAGTTAAGCTCAAAACATGAATAGCAAGCTACTTTAGTTTTGGACATCCATCCCCAAACATTTCCCACCATTCTGCAGGTGGCATAGTCTTCCTAGAGTTTATTGCATTCTCCCTAGAAAAGAAACCTTTAGCAAAATGAAATTCAAGAAGTTGCTTGTTAATTTTGTTCCTTACCCCAACGTCCTTTACCAATCTCATCATGCAAATGAATAATCCTTCTTTCACTTCTCCATCATCTTTTTTAAAAGTCATCTTCAAAATGCAACTGAGGATTAAGGTAATATGCAGTTGCATGCAAAGGTCTATATAGTTGGTTCTCCCACCTCTTATCAATAATTTCCCAAACAGGTTCATAACTACATAGATAAATAAAGTAAATCATATTTAAGATTAGACATAGATAAATAAAGTAAAATATATTTTAAAATTTAAATGATATAGTTTAAAAAACTTACTTTTTCTTCACATTATTGAAGTTGTTTTTAATCCTTTTTCTTTGCACGATCCATCTCAACATATATGAAACCCATGGCGGGTTGTTGATAAGAATCCATCAATCGAAGGACTACCATAAGAGGCAGCTTTGAGGCATATGGATACATTTTTCCAAAATCTACTATCTAAAACCGAATTTTCCACTTTTCTCCCCTCTTCTGAAGTACCAAACTTACTTTTTTTTCACTCTTCATAACTGAACAACCTCATCAAAGATGTTTTCATTTCATGGAGACAAGCTAAAGTCAAGTAAGCAGTTGCAAATCTAGTCATGCCAAGTCTAACCAAGTCCCTCCCATTTGTGTACTTCTTAAGCATGTTAATGAGCATTGTTCTACCCCATATATAAATGGTTATCTTTCGTCCCTTCTTTATAGTAACTTTATGAACCTTCATATGTTTCTCCAAGTCCTCAAGCATCAGATCAATGCAATGGGCAGCACACAGAGTCCAATACAAATTCGGTAGATTGTGCATCAATAACTCTTCTGTTGCTTTGAAATTCACAGCATTATCAGTAATCACCTAAACTACATTCTCTTCTCCAACAAATGTAACAACGTCATCTAACATCTTAAAAACTGTGTCGGATGTTTTTGAGATGTCAAAAGTATCTAAGGAATACTGTCCATTTTGGACTATTCACCAAAAAGTTACAAACTGAACACCTTTTTTTATCCGTCCACCCATCAGACATTATTGAGCAACTAGTTTTCTTCCACTCATCCCTAAACTCTTGCATACTGTCATCAATTTTTTGCACTTCTTGTTTCAAAAGCTTCTCTCTAACATCATGGTAAGATGGAGGTTTATAGCCAAGTCCATATTTCCCGATCATCTCACACATCTTTAAAAATGCAAGATTTTCAATAGCATTGAATGGAATGACACTTGTGTAAAAAAATTCAGCAACTTGAGCATCAACTAAAGGTTTATCTTTTTTTTCATCAATTGATTCAAGGTTGCTTGAACACTGACACTTGGACTCCCACTACTTGCACTACCTTCTTTTTCTTTTGAACCAAAACCCCTTGGTCCCTGTAAGTTGGTTGCCTCGACCCCACCATCACTTTCTTCATCTTCATCAATACTATTCAATCTCCTTTTCTTTTCTTTTGTTGCTCTAGATTCAGCAACAATTTTCATCATCAACATTTTAATCTCATCTAACACCGTTGCACAAGGCTCAGAATCTTCTCTAGTTCCAGCAAGATGATGCTTAAATAGGAAAACTCCACCACTCACAGTCTTTGTACAATACTTGCATTTGACTCTCTTACCACTGCCATCAACATCAATCCCATATTTTCACCCAACGTCAGTCCTATTCCTAAGAGCATTTTTGCTTTTACTTCTAGCAACCGAAGAAGATCCACCTATAATTGTATCTCCACCAGTTGACTCAGATCTACTTCCACTCATTATATCAAACACAACACAACAAGCTGCATTCACAAATAGGAGCATGAACATGAAGAAGAACAATACAAACAGGAAAGATAGACTCTATAGCATCAAGAATCAATTCCAGTAGAACAGATACAAGCACTTGCCAATACAATTAAAAATAAATGCTAATACAAGTATTGTGCAAAGATAAAAACCCAGAAAGAACTGGATCACTTCTGCACCTTAACAAGGAAACAGTATCTTTTATTTGGAATTTGGAATTAACACAACCAAGAGAGAGAGAGAGAGCTTCTAAAAGCTAAACAAACAAATTATACACAAGTAAATATAAATGCAAGGACTACAAGTGAGATTATGTTAGCCAAATACCAACAATGAATCAAGTATTGTTTTTTTCTAAAACAATGTGCACTTATAGTTATGAAAAGACTAGAATATTTGTACCAAAAAAAGGACTTACTTTAGTAATAAGGTAGAGTATGACAACTGCAAATTCTTGTTTGGAGATGAACTACAACTTTAGAAAGCATCAAGAATCTGGCCAAAAAATAGAAAAAAGGACAAAGTCATTTACTCGTTCAAAAAGAAATAAAGTTTTTTAACAAAAAAGATAATATAAAATGGCCTAAGTTAGTGAATTCATGAATTGATAACTGTTAGTGATGTAAAGAACTAAAGATAGTCAAATTGTGAAAAATTATTAATAGATTTGTAGGAATTGTTGGATTTATTGTGACTGTTGAATCAATCAAATTATGATTCAAAGCTAACATTTTGATATATAATCCAGCTATTACAACAATGGTAACTAATGTCAATATGATCTTAGCTTTTATGGGGAGTGTGCTTATAATGTTAAGTAAATGTGTGTTAAATATGTTTGCTTTTTGTTTTTAAATTATGGTATTCCCGTAAATTGTAGTTTGAGCAGCCTAGGTTCTACTAATTAAATAGATTGTAGTGGACACATGAATTTGGGTTCAAATCCTATTTTACCAACAAGTAATGGAATCAAGAGAAAATGTTTCCACAAATAGATCCACGAAATATAGCTCTATTTTTATTAGTATGAAATGTAACAGACAGAAAGTTTAAGGTCTAGGGAAGAAAGTTCCCACTGTATCAGCAACTACATAGGGGAATCACATAGCTGGGCATGAAACAAAAAAGCTAAAATCCACAGAAAAGAAGAATGAAAAGTGAAGACGAACTTACGGCACTGGAACGGCGGCACGAACACGGGGAAGGGACGAACGCGAGTTTGTGACAACACCGGAACAACGGCACAAACTGAGCGACGGCACCAACATGACACATACTGAACTCAGCGAAGGTGAGGTGAGCAAACTCAGCGAAGGCACCAGAAAAAGAAGTTGGAAACCTACAAACGCGCATGAAACACACCATTTCACATAAATCAAACTCGCCAACTCGCATCCCGTTTTGCGATTCCACTCCGATTGCACCGAGTCTACTATGAAATCGATTCTGCTTACGATTTAAATCGGGGATGCTGAGTAGAATCGTAGAATCGAATGATTCTATGATTTAAATCTCAATTTTGATAACTATGCTCATTCTCACTCTTTGATTTTATTATCATATTACGACTTTGGTAACTAACTATATCTATTTATTTTTATTTAATTCAATGATTAATACTCCAATTGTTTATTTAATCCATTAATATTATCGCAAGGGTGGAAATTGGTCGAGTCATTTATCAGACACCTATATGGTTTAACCTGTTTAAGTCAACTTGTTTAGCAAAATGGTTAGACTCAAGCTTTTAGTTAAATAGGTAAGGTCACAAGCTTTAAAAAAAGTATATTAAGCCTAACGAGCTAGCTTATCAGGCAACAATATTTTTTTAGGTTTAAATACAATTTTGGTATCCTATTTTTCAAATTCGTACTTTTGATGCCCTTATTTTAAAATAGAGATATTTTGACTCCATATTTTTAAAATCTACAATTATAGTCCATCTATTTTAAAAAAGAAACATTTAATCCTCAGTTTTGTAAAATTCACAATTTTGATACTTTCATCAAATTCAAAAAGTGTTGATTAATAAAAAATTAACCTTATGTTATCCATATTTAATGAAGTGACGTAAGATTATTTATTTAATTTTGTGGCATAGTCAACGTTAATGTCTTAGCATTCAATGCTTTCAGTTTGACGAAAGGACCAAAAATGCAAATTGAACAAAAATATGGGTCTAAATGTCTCTACTTTAAAATAGGAGGACCGGAGTTATAAATTTTAAAAAATAGGGGGACTAATTTTCTTTATTTTAAAATAGAGGAACTAAAATTGCATAATTTTAAAAATAAAGGAACCAAAATAACATTTAAACCTATTTTTAATAAAATTATTATTATTAATAAGATATATACTATTATAATTATTTTAATGAAATTACAAATTTATTTTAGTAGTTTGATGATTTAAATCATTTTAATGTTTGGAATAGGTTAATTCCTATAAATCATATATGGATAGCAATAATACAATTTTTTTCTTTTGGTGAGGCTTAAAGGTTTTAGTAGTCTGTCACATGTAATATTTGTACGCAAGTTTTGGTTTCATCTTGTGATTTAAAATTATCTTATTTCCTTTTAATGAAAATGTTTGGCTTTGCTAAAGAAAGAAAAAAAAATACTTTTATAGTTCTTAATATGAAATAAGTCTTTGAATAGACTAACAAGGAAGGCAAGCTTATAAAGGTCAGGTCCAAGCCTAAAAAATTGGTTCATTGTAACACCCCTAAATGTTGACTTCTCGGTGGCTCTCACACTATAACACTGCACATGGTGACACTTCACTCAACTCCTCGTTGGCCAAAACCTTATGTAGGTAGCCATTTTCGAGACCTCGACAATCTGCTTTAACGGTTTCCAGGAACAATGGCTAACCCCACAAACCAAATCAAGACATTTCAGTGTGCTTTGTCCTTACTCACATGTTTTCCAAGAAACTTCCCAGAAGGTGGTGACACTCATCCCATAACTATTTCAAGCCAAACAATCTTAATTGTAGAGTTCTTAAATGATAGGCCACTAAAAAGTATATGCATATTGTTAGTATAGGAAATAGTAATTAATTCATTTAAGTCATCATCAACTGCATAGTCTGACAGCCTTTGGATCCATCTTTTTTCGGTGTGTTTCATTAGGGTGTTACATGCCTACCGGCTTCCTCCCAGTTAGTCCTCAAACCATGTCATACTAAGAGAGAGGTTTGCTTTGATACCATTTGTAAACACCCCTAATTATTGACTTATCGGTGACTCTCACACTATGACACTTCATATGGTGGCACTTTACTCAACTCCTCATTGGTCAGAACCCTCCACCAGTTAAAACCCTCTGTAGGTAGCCCTTTTTGAGACATCGACAAATCACACTAGAAAAAGAGGGATCTAAAGGCTGTGCAGGTCTGGGACTACCCAGTTGAGGATGACTTAAAGAAATTTATTGGTACTACCTATACCAACAAAATGCATTTACTTTTCGATAGCCCATTACTTAAGAATTCCAAAGTTAAGCGTGCTTGGCTTGGAGTAATTATGGGATGTGTGAACTTTTGGGATTTTCCCAAAAAACTTGTGAGTGAGGACAAAACATGTTGACAAGTCTCGTGGATGTGGGATTAGCCATCGCTCTTGGAAGCCAGAGCAGATTGTTAAGGTCTTGGAAAGGGGAGGATTCTAACCAACAAAAATGTTAAGTGAAGTGTCATAGAGTGTGAGCCACTAAAAGTCGACAATTAGAGGCGTTACAAATGGTTTCAGAGCAAACTTCTCTCCTAGTACGGTGTGGTTTGAGGACAAATCATGTAGAAGCAGGTGGGCATGTAACACCCTGAACAAATCACACCAGAATGAGAGAGATCTAGAAGTTGTACATGTATGAGACTGTATAATTAAGGATGACTTAAAAATAATTAATTGGTACTAACTATACCAACAAGATGCATCTATTTTTTGGTAACACATAACTTAATAACTCCACAGTTAAGCATGCTTAGCTTGGATCAATTATGGGATGGGTGACCTTCTAAGAAGTTTCCCAAAAAGTGTGTAAGCGAGTACAAACTACGTTGAAAAGTCTCGTGTTGATTAGTGGAGACAACCATTGAAACAAATTGTCGAGGTCTCGGAAAGGGCTACCTACAAAAGGTTTTGATCAGTGGAGGGTTTTGACCAACGAGTACATTTGAGGTGAGCTTAAAGGAATTAATTGGTACTACCTATACAAACAAAATGCATCGACTTTTTGGTAGCCTATCTCATAAGAACTCCATAGTTAAGCATGCTTGGCTTGAAGTAGTTATGGGATGGGAGACCTTTCGGAAGTTTTCCAAAAGACATGTAAGTGGGGGCAAAGTATGTTGAAAATTTACATATATGTTTGTAGGGACAGTCATTGATCCTGAAAGCAGCTAAAGTAGATTCTCTAGGACTTAAGTGAAGTGTAGTAGTGTGAGAGCTGCCGAGAAATAAAAAATTAGGGACGTTATACTCGTGACGGGTAACAAGTTCAAGTTTGGACCATAGTAATATTAAATAAGTTAGGCCAAGCTTAGGTAGGGCTCAGCCTGGTCCACCCTATTTCCACCTGTAGTTATCACCAACCCAACCCCTACCACCATCAGTATCACCACCACTATTGCCAAAACCACCATCCCATTATTGTTAAGGGTGAAAATAAGCTAAACTAGGCTAGAGTATACTAGGCCCAAATATGGCCTTGACTAAAAATACATGGCTAGAGTTTAACTTATTTAATTAACATTTGTCGATAAAAAAATTAATTAAAGCTCTGACCTGATTTAATTTCTAAAAATGTTTGGCCTAAATATTGGCTAGGTCATAGGCCCTTATCAAGGGATCTAGCCTATTGGCATCCCAGATGTCGTCATCAACACCGTCACCACCATTATTGTCATTGTTGTTAGATCAAAGCTTGAAGCCCTTAGTTTTAGTTTTGGTTTCATAATTTTGCAATGTCAAACATGTTTAATAAATGTGGTATTTGTATTAGATGTTTTTAGACTAAAATGTATGTGATATAGTCTAAGTCTTTTTCATGTTTAGTGTTGATCAAATAAGAAGTAAAGGAAGTATTCTAGTTCTCTAAGTTTCGTAAGAACTTACTTCTACTTGAAATTTGGCTAGAAGCATTGAATTAATTGATTGGGTAACTTGGTAATCAAGTGCCCAAGTCAATTTCAGAAGAAAGAAGGATCTATAGCTTAGGATAATCAACTACCCAACTCCTAAAAACAAAGAGAAACTCCTTGTGTGATTCTATAATCAATTATCATATGTGACAATCGATTACCCAGAAAGCACCTAAGAAATAGAGATACTCAGACTGAAGCAAGTTAATTAATTATCCTCTTTGATAATCAATTATCTAATTTTTAAAATGTAAAACAAAGGGGATTTTTATGAATTATTTGATTGTCTGGTTTTATAATCAACTAGATCTATTTTAATTGTCAAAATTTATAAATACCGATGTGCACTTTCTTTATTAGAGACTCTTGATATGTACCGTCTTGGAGAAAAATATTTCTAGAGAGTCTTCTAAAAGGATTGCATTGCATTTAGTCTGAAGATTGAAGTTGATCAAAGAATCAATCATTCTACCATCATGAATTGATCATCTTATGAAGAGAACTTGAAGATATTGAAGATCTACACATTTAGGGTCTAGTTAGTGTTGAGGGTTGTCAATCTTCTTCACTGTGGTAGAAAGATCTTAGGAAGATGGGTGGTGGGGATTACGAGGATAGATGGTTTGGAAATATGTTTGAGTGGAAAGTAGGTATGGGTAAGTCTACTAAATTTTGGGACGATTTTTGGTTGGGGAAGTGTGTTTAGTGGAAAGATTTCCTAGATTATTTATGAATTCACTTCAACTGTGTGAGTTAATAAAGGATTTGGGTTTTTGGGATGGAAATACATGGCTTTGGGATCTTAAATGGTGTATAGGATGGTTTGTGTGGGAAAAGGATGCTTTGGATGAGATGGAAAATTTGTTGAACACAAGATCTTTAGTGCAGGATAAAACTAATTGTTAGTTGTGGCTGCCTAATGATAGTGACTCATTTTTTATTAAATTTTCTTATGATGCCATTCTGAATTCACAGCTGGAAAGGACAATGGAGGAGTTGTTTACTCGACTATGGAAGGTGGACGCCCCTCCGAACGCACTTCATATGGTGTGAAGGTTGTTCCTTAACAGCTTAGGGGTGAAGGAAAATCTTTTACAGAGAAATATATAATCATCATTGAATAACTCAAGGTGTGTGTTTATGTAATGCTCATGAAAAATCAGTATCTCATATCTTTTTGTCTTGTCCTTCTATTGATGAGATTTGGAATAAATGGTTTCAATGGATGGATTATCAAACTGTTCACCTTAATTTTATTAATGATCATTTCCTACAACATCCATCTAATTTGGTTACTAAGTCTAAAATTTCTAAATGGAGGGTTTTTTGGTGCTGTGTTGTGTAGTGTTCTTGGAATTTACGAAATCAATTCATCTTTAATGGTGGAACCTTTGATATGGAATTGCTTATGCATAACACTCTATTCACTGCATGGAATTGGATGAATGGATTATCTGTTGGTTTTTCGTACTCATTTGCACAATGGTGCATATGCCCTAGGGAATGTATCATTCGAGTAACATGAGATGGATATATAACTTGGAACAAATTTGTGTGGAATGAGAATACTAGAAGAGTTATCACAATGATTAGCTTGTGGAGGTGTAAGGTGTTTTAATTGGTGCAGTTTTTAAGGTTACATATTTAGTGGGGGTAGCCTTCTACATATTCAAATTTGTAGTGTTGTTTACATTTTATTATGTTGGCCAATTTCGTAAGGATCGATTGCTTAGCATTTAATGCTAATTTTGCATTTAGTGTCTAGTAGCCATTTAATTGTTAGAAACTTGTAAGTGGTTGGGCATCCATTATATCTATTACTTATTCAATAAAATTCTTTTTACTAACAAAAAAAGAGAGGTAAAGAGGAAGGACAAAAAGTAAGAAAGAAGAAAGATTCAGAGGAGAAAGGTTATATAATCTTATTCTCTAAAAATAAAACTGAATGTGTGGGGAACTTTTGGGGTACAATTTTTTTTTACTGAAAATTTGAATGTAACATGACAGTGAAACGAAGTTGTGATGTCGAACAACAATAGTATTCGGTCGAATAGCATTTGCGATGGCTAATGTGCTACATTTAGGTCACAGTATTGTTGTGTTACGATGTTGCCAATGGTTTCATATAACTCCACAATTGAAAAATGATGTCGTAGCATAAAGGACCTCAACCGTAATATTATGACCATATTGGGTGTTGTAGTTCGCAATTTAAAACCTAGTATTGATGCATTGATTATGAAGCTAAGAGTTCTAAAAAAGACTTGCAGAGGTTCATCAGTATAGAACTCGAAGAAGATAATAAGTCCTAACCAAGAATAAACAACTAGGTAATTGGCGATTAAATCATAATGCATCGCAGTAATCAAATAATCTCCAGAAGACATTTTGCAAACCAATTCAGAAAGCTTCTCATGACTCATCTCAAGAAGTCATGAGGATCTACTAAGACCACACAGCTACACACACAACAAACACATTCCAAATTTGAAAAATGTGCAAGTTGTCAATAACGGTGGATAAAATAGCAGAGATGAATAAAGCAGCTCAAAAAGAGTTTGAAATTGCAGAAGACATGGAGGAGAAGATCAAATCTGAACTGCCAACTGTAAACTTGGACAACTCATGCAACATTTGAATTTTCCAATTCTACCTTCAATAGCCATAAATGACTAGCTCTAAGCTCTATACAAGGATGCAAAATTGAAGGATCAAATTGCAAGGATGGAGTGTCAAATTGACTGGGTAAGTTCATAAAAGAGTCAATTCAAAATAACCTTACCAGAAGGATCCTCCTTAGCCAAAACACTCTAGGTTAGAGTCAAATCCAAAAGAGAACCTTCATACAATGAGCCTCAGTTGAAGGTATCCAAAAAGATGTAGTGTACATTCCCTAATTATACAATTTACAAATTCTATCATTTATACTATACTTTATATATTAAATTTATTAAATATTAAAATTAACTAAGGGCTAAGATTTCATGTAATTTTCAAAAATTACGTAAGATTTTTTGTGATTATGAAACAAATGTCCTATAAAATTTTAAAATAAGAAATTAGTGTAGAATAAATGCAACACAATTATCCATGATTTAAAGAGAGAGAAAAGGAAAATCATAATCTAACATTAAAATAAAAGTTTTTTTTTTTTGTATTATATAGGGCTAATGCTCTACCAGAAAACTAAGAAGCAATTAAATGGAAAGTTACAACTTCTAAATTATCAAATAACAACAATTGACTTAAGAACCCCAATGGTTGCTCAAACATTAGTGGTGGGAAAGCCTAGCCTACATCAGGCATCTAGGGCATTTAAAAAGCCTTCTAGGCCTAACAACCAACTTATTTAAATAAATGTAAATTAAAATCATTTGTTATAATGCATCACAATCATACATTTGTTTACCTTTTAAAATAATATGAATATTGTCCTATATAAAAAGCCAAATATGTAAGTTTATTGAGTGATAAATTTATGTTTTAATTAGATAGCTTATTACAAAGACAGGCTTTTTAACTAAGTTATTTTGAAGGCGATAAACTTATTATATCATGTTAACGTGTTGGACTTTTGTAAAATTTAGTTTGCCTATTTTCACCTTTGTTTCATGCTTTAAGTAAAGATAAATTTGAATTTTATAAATTATGGTTTGGTTCATAGAGATTTTTTTCAATATGTTATGAGCCTATTGTTCAATGTAAAGAGAAGTTAGACTTATATAAAAGTTATAATATGAAATAGACATTTAAGTAAACTAACAAGTCAAGGTAGGCTTTCAAATAGATAAGGTCAAGCCTAAAATAAAAGCATATGATAGGTAGTAGGCTAGACTCATGCATTGAGCCTTTTAAACATGCTATATGATTTAACCAAAGCTTTGTTTAGCCTAGCTTATTTTCAACCTTGTAAACATTAAAACATCCTCCTCCATCTCATGAGCTCTATTAGCAACAACGTCAACACATTGAATTGCTTCGAAACAACATGAGAAAATTTCACCCTCTAATTAGACCTTAACATATCTCAAATGACACAAATAATACTACATCCAAATTGTGCACCCTGCAAAATAAAAGCAACAACTTGAAAGTTCACATGAATCTCAAGAGTTGTAATTTCCTTATGTCGAGCTAGACACATCCCTTGATACACCCCCATAATTTTGCAATAGATTAGGTTGTAGTTACACCAAACTTCTTGCAATAATAACATTCCATCTTCCTTGAAAATTTCTTATTAAGCTTCCACAACCAGCAAATCCATTGGCACCTTGTACATAACCATTCGAATTTAGCCTATATTGTAACATACTTAATTACTATTAAGGAATTTCTGTTTTTTTCATTATTAGTGAAAATGATTTGAATATTGATTATAAAATAACCATCAAAGTGAGAGAATTTTTTTTCCTTTTTTACTTTAAAACATTATTACTGTTGACTTCAAAAAAATCCTTCTTAAGTTAATATCCATTTAAAAGCATCATTTAATGAAATATCATCTTAGTAAAACAATTTAATTCATAAAACATTAGGTCTACAATGAATCATTAAAACATCATAGAACTTTATCTAAATATCCTCAATTATATCCCTAAACAAATTTGATTATACCAAAATAAATATATTTATACATAGAGGCGGGGAGAGAAGGGCTCAAGGGCCATGACCCCAAGGTTTTCAAAATTTTCATAATACTATATATAAAATTATTTCTTGGCCTCCCTTTCTTAATTCTCTAACTTTTCATTAATATTTTTTTATGAACATATTTTATCTAAAAGCGGAAAGTTTCTTTTTTTACTTTCCTTTATTTGACAATTATATTTCTTCCATTTGTTATAAATACTCACTTTATTCCTATTTATAAGATTAAGTGACCTAATTTAGTTGATAATAATGCATTTGCACTATTTTTTTTTGTTCAAAATCACCATTGTCATTAGTACTCATCACTCTCTTGATATATAGTACAATTAATTAGAGATATTTTAGTATAAAAATAATTAATATAAAAAATAGTATGAATTAGATCTTATAAAATAAAACATTACTCTTAATGCGTCCTATATATAGGAATAGAGAGAATTATAAATACTTAAAATAACTTAATACCTTTCATAAATAATTAAATTATAGAAAAATTAGGTTTGAACAAATAAAACAACTAGTTTCTTTTAGTAATATTTTTAGATTTATAGTTTCTATTTTCTTTAATGAAACATCTATACTTAGTTAACTTATCTAAACATTTATCATGTGTAATTCACTAATTGAGTATTATCTAAGAATTTTTCATCTGTGACTCAAGTATCTATTTTTTAAATATTTTGTATATTATACTTTGACTACAATGTAATTTTCTTTTTACTTAATTTAAAATTTTGTCTACTTTTTATCCTTTTGCTATCTTTCTTTGAATGCATATGTGTTGGTTTTATACTTGTTGGTTATTATCTCTCTTATATTAAATAAAATTACCTATTTTTTCTTATAAGAAAATATTAATTTTATATATATATATATATATATATATATTAAAATGTCATGCATGTAGTAATTTATTTTTTAGTCATGATTTTTTTTATATTAATCACTTCTATAAAAAATATTAGCTCCACCCTTACTCATAAACGACCTTCACTGACTCTCTCGCAATCAGGTTTTTTCTCTTTGTAATTGTTAGGGTTTACTGTTTATTTTTATTTCTTTATTCTTATTTCTTGTTTCTTATACTGCAATTTTGTTTCAGTGACAGGTTTATTCTTAGATTTTATTCGGCTTCGGATTTAATTAAACCAAAACAATGACGAGTTGAATTTTTGAAAATTAATTTGTGCTACTTCGATTAATTTAATGCCGATTGTTATCTTGATTTTTAAGTTTTTTTTTATGAAGAAAGTACGCACATACCATCTCCCTAAAAGAAAAAAACCCTTAATTGTTTAGTTCATCTTATATTCATATCCCCTCTCTAAAAAAAACCAATCGTTTAACTCACCTTATACACATACCCCCTCCCTCCAAAAAACACCCAATTGTTTAACTCACCTTATACCCATACTCCCTCCCTCCAAAAAAAACCCTTCATTGTTTAGCTCACCTTATACCCATATCCTCTCCCTCCAAAAAAAACCTTAATTGTTTAGCTCACCTTATACCCATACCCCCTCCCTCCAAAAAAATCTCCTTAATTGTTTAGCTCACACCTTATACCCATACCCCTTCCCTCCAAAAAAAACCCTTAATTGTTTAGCTCACCTTATACCCATACCCCCACCGGCGGATCTGCATGTAAATGAGGGTGGGCAGATGCACCCCGTCATTTCAATAAAATCACTCGTATTTATCCTAAAATATTATATTTTACACCCATAATTTTATATTTTGCACCCTCTAATTTCATGTATTTAAATCTCCTTACCAGTTCACATCTAAGAATAAGTAAATACACCATCTTATTTTAATAAAATGCAAAAAAAATATCATATTTTGCACCCCATAATTTTATATTTTGAACCCCTTAATTTTATGTATTTGAACATCCTTACCAGTTCACATGTAAGAGTAAATAAATGCACCCTCTTATTTTAATAAAATGCAAATATTTATCTTAAAACTTCATATTTTGTTCATCTTATATTCGTGTTTGAATCCAACTATCTCATATAATAATGATAATTATCAATTTTTATTTTTTAAATAAATTGCCCCCACTGGTCCAGGGTCCTAGATCCGCCACTGCATACCCCCTCCCTCCTATACACTATTTAATAATTTAACAGAAAGTACGCACATGTTAGTCACATGACTTTTATTCATAGTTGTGAAAACCGGTTCGGACCGGCCGGTTCAATCGGTTGAACCGGGAACAGGAGGAGGTAACGGTCCGAGCTGCCAATCAAACCGTGCATGCTATTGGCCCAGATTAAACCGGGCGGTTTTGCAAAAAACCGGTGACTCGGCGGGTTTTAGGACCCGGACCGGGTCGATGAAGGAATAAAAAAAATCTGGAGACGCACAAAACGAAGCCGTTTTGATACCCAAAAAATCCTTCAGCTAAAACGCAGGCACAATCGAAATGGAAGAAAAACTAAAATGCAGGCACAAAACGACGCCCCCAAAAAATCCTTCAGCTAACAGAGACAAAACCAAAACGCAGGAAAAATCGAAATGGAAGAAAAACTAAAACACAGGCACAAAACGACGCCGTTTCGATGGCTCATAAAAATGGTAATAGAAAGAAAAACTAATATCTACTAAATAAGCATTGAAATGGAAGAAAAAGAAGGTGCAGGCAGGCGCACGAAAAGGAGAAAGGCGCAGGAGCGGTAGCCAAAGAGAAAGAGAAAACAGTAAAGGAAGAATATATATAGTAGGGTTTTTCACTTTTTCTGGTTTGGGCCTAACTTACTTTCTGCACTCATGTTTTTTCTTTTTGCAGTTTTTATATAATTTTTTGAAATAGACTTTTGTGTTTTTTATTTAGGTAGTTACTACTTATAGTCCTTTTAATTTTTAATATACTTGTGTTATCAATTTTAATACTTTAATTTTTATTTTGAATTTTTTAGTATAGAATTAGGAATGAATTTTTCTTAATCAAATAATATTAATTATATATAATATAATTTTGAATTTTTTAATATAGACCGGTTCACACCGGGCCAATTACTGACCCACCAGTTGGACCACTGACCCAGTGACCCACTACCTCGACCGGATCAATGACCGAACCGGTTTTCACAACTATGCTTTTATTGAAATTTTATGTCTAAAATATCCCTCACCTTCTTCCTCTAAAATCCATACAAGAGGAAGAATATGAGGGTATTTTAGATTAAAATTAAATTTCTTTGATGTGTTGTGTAAAACTACAAATACAATTGCTTTTTGAGTAAAAGTAAAAAAAAAAAACATAGAATACTATAAACAAGTAAAAATGTGTATTTCAGTGTGTTCGGATTAGAATTAAGAAATAATCAATTATTTTTTCATGATAGAAGTAACGAATACTTTCTTCTACTTTTTCAAATGGTACCCCTTGATTTTGAGTCGTAGAATTAGTTTTGAGCAGTGAAAAAAAATACTAAAGTATTTTAGTGAAAGTGAAGGGGAATATGTGATTTTTGGCTTGTAATTACACTACAAAAAAAAAGCGTATTTCCGACGGACGAAATCCGTCGGTAACATCAAAAATCCGTCGCTAAATCGATATTTCCGACGGAATTTCGACGGACAAAAATCCGTCGGTAAAATGGTCGTAGGAAATTCCATCCGTCGGTTTTTTATTTTGATCCGTCGGTAATTTCTGATGGAAATATCCGTCGGTAATGATCCGT
>PYAF01006280.1:57888-69477 GCA_007407185.1 Glycine tomentella | reverse complement strand
CACAGTTCGAAAGCTGGAAATGAATCTTCTCAGACGATGCGCGCGCGGCTAGGGTTACACTAAACAGATTTGGGATAAATTAAAATTTCCCACGGAATCAAAATCAATGGGAAGCTTCCGTGGGAAAATGGCTTCAATTTAGACCGATGTTGAGCGGTGGGAAATGGCCCGTCGGAAATGGAGAGTTTTTTTGTAGTGTTAATAGCGTAGCTTCACGAAACCTATCTGTCATTTTAATTGCCTGCGTGAGTTATTGTTAAAACTCTGGCTTGATTTAGATAGCATTGTTGGTTGACCCTAAGCTGTTTTTATATATTATTATTTACATATATATGTCTAAAATATGTAACATAACCACTAATGGCTCCATCAATTGAACATCATTTGTTTGTAATATATTAAATTTGATCTATATGGTTTAATAATGTAATATTAATATATATTATATCATTTGTCCTGGATTGCTTCTGAAGATTTACTAAAGTGTTCATAGCCCTGAAAGAAATGTTTGAACTTTGTCTAGCATGCATATATACAAATTTCTATTGTTAAATCCCAGTTGACATGTCCAATATGTATCTATGATGTCCTCATCATAAATGTTACCTAATTGTTATATCCATGCTCCTTAGATTCTACTGCATGACTCTTTGTTGTTGACCTATTATGTCTGCCAATGTTTTTTTCCTTCCATATATACTTGTTGGAATCTTAGTAACAAACTTCTTTCATGTATGCCTATATGAGATAGTACTACTACTTACCATCTATAATAAGAGTTTGGAACTATAAACAATTATTTTTCTTCTTTAAATGCTAATAATAATATTTATGCTCCTAAAAGGCGATAAAATGATTTCCAATGCTGGATTCTTGAAGGGTGGCCAAATAGATTAGGTAGTCATCTTAGATTTTATCATGTGCTAAATCATTAGTTTTTCTTTCTAGATGTTTTTACATTTGATAATTTAATTGTGTTTGTTTGGTTGTCATGCTGTTTGATGGATGTCTTCTTTGTTATATTATGATTTTTAGTCTATTTTAATTGCTATTCACGTTGGTGTTTGTATGTGTGTAAATTTAATCACGAATTTGTCTGAATATTTGATAATCCTATTTTATGTCTTCCAAGGTAAGATATTTATAAAAAATATTGATTGCATTTTAAACCGTCACTAATAATTTCTAGTGGCTTATACTTGGAGAAAAAAAACTTTCAGATAAGCAAGATGCATGCCAAAGGTTCTAATCTTGGGAATAGTTGTAAACAAACACCGGGAAATTCTTCATCATTTGTTCAAAACCTACCTTTGTAGGGAGCTTTTGATTTAAGACATCAAAATTATATGACGAATCAAACAATGTTCTTCTTAGGCTGGCGAAAAGATTCTGGAATTAGCAGATACCGTAACTTGATAAAAATTCAAATGTAAGTGATTTTAGTTTTCACATTAACCTGAACTTGTATAACTTTTATCCCTATATGATACAAAGATGTTGACATTATTAGTGGTGGCAATTGCTTCATCATAAGATTGTCATTGAGTTGAGACTAACTAAATTTTACTTTAGTTCTACAATTATGTGTTCCCGATCGACATCTTAATGAGCAAGGATAGGCCACTGTTTTGGCAAACTTTCTGGAAGACTGACTATTTGTTGAGGCTGCTTCAAAGGTTTGTTTTTGGAACTGTGTCTTAGCAAATTGTACCCAAATCTTCTTAATTAAGCATCCTAGTATTTATTATGATTTTTATTTCTGCGTATTTGGCAGGAGAAGTATATCAATCAGTAGACAATTATGCAGCGATTGGATACACAACTCCATAAGTTGCAAGCACGAAAATGCAGCCAAGTAAATAGCGCTATTGTTGGCACATCTCAGATGGTGCCCTCTTTTGGGTTATTGCAAGCTAGGTCTAATGGAAGTGAACCGGAACCTGCTTTTCAGAATGTGGTCGGTTCTATCACCAATGCAACTGATTATTGTGTAGTGGCTGTAGATAATAAAATGGCTTCCCAAATGAAGGGTTGTCTTATTCTTCTATTGTTCTAGAGCCTTTTTTTCACCTGATAACCATCCATCAATGGCTACATGCACTGATTTGGGTGTGCTTCCTAAATTTTTTGTTTTTGGTTGAAGAAGCAATTCGAAAGCTAGCTCCAACTCAGCTAGTTCCTATTTTCCTTAGCAACAGGTAGACGATTGTATGTTTATATGAGTTATGTGGTTTCTTAAGTTTCAATCCATACACTTGCACTTTTTATTTTGTTTTTCCTTTTTTTTCTTTTGCTAGTACTATTGTTATTATATATAATATGTATTGTTTACCATTTGTTTGACTGCTTTGGCAGGGAAGATGCATATGGTGAAGTATGGAGATTGTTTTAGGACTACAATGGGAGCCCGCTTTTGGTGTCCCTTTAATTAATAATATAAGTTTGGATCGGTTGACTCAGAAAATGGTTCACCCTCGTTCTTCTGAAGCCCTTTCTGAATTGTCGCAACAGCCAGAATCTTCTCTTTTTTATGAAGGTATGGATCTCAAAGCTGATCATATATCTCCTCTTTCTTTACATTCCAATATGCGTCTTATCTGCAAAGAATCAGTGCCTACAGATGTAGAAGGCATACATGGCAGAACCTTGTTCAACCAAGATGGGATAAATGTTGTCATTGAGCCAAAAGCTTATCAAGAGATGGAAAGGATGTCACCAAATCCAATAGCTAATACTGCAGATATGGAGGAGATACAAGGCAGAACCGAGTTCAACCAGGATTGGATAAATGCTACAGAGAAGGTCATTGAGCTAAAAGCTAATCAAGAGATGGAATGGATGTCCCTAAATCCCACAGTTACTGAAGATATGGAGGATATACAAGCCATAATCGGGTTCAACCACGATGGGATAAATGTTGTCATTGAGCCAAAAGCTGATCAAGAGAAGGAAAGGATGTCCCCAAATCCAACAGCTAATACTGAGATATGAAGAACATACAAGGCAGAATCGGGTTCAACAAAGATGAGATAAATGCTACAAAAGAAGTCATTGAGCCAAAAGCTGATTAAGAGATGGAAAGGATGTCCCCAAATCCAACAGCTAATACTGCAGATATGGAGGACATACAAGGCACAATCGGGTTGAACCATGATGAGATAAATGCTACAAAAGAGGTCATTGAGCCAAAAGTTGATCAAAATATGGAAAAGATGTCCCCAAATCCAACAGTTACTGTAGATATAGAGGACATACAAGCCAGAAATGGGTTCAACCAGGATGGGATAAATGCTACAAAAGAAGTCATTGAGCCAAAAGTTGATGAAGAGAAGGAAAGAGTCCCCAAATCCAATAGTTAATACTGTAGATATAGAGGACATAAAAGACATAACAAAGTTCATCTAGGATGGAATGAATGCTGATTCAGAGATGGAAACAGCTAATACTGTTTCCTTAGTTAATTTTTTACAAGTAATCAAAGAAATGAACACATTACAAGTTTGAGAAAGGAATGTCATCAGGTCAGTACACCATCTTCCACTGTTTTCCATTACCTTGACCTGTTTCAGTGCTCTTATTAGTATGTTTAGCATAGAAATCTTTATTTGCATATTTTGATTTATTTTTCAAATCTAAAAATAGATTAAAAAAATAACTTAATCACAAGTTTGTGAAACAAAATTATTAGTTATATCGGAGTTTATGAAACATTTATATTAAATGAAATAATTAAATAATTAAGACTTGTGAAGGAATTGAAGGAGTTGGAAATATTTTTAAATTTAGTTTTTGGTCCTCAAGTTTGTGTTTTGATTTTTTTATTTTGGTCCCATAAATTTTAAAAATAGTCATTGTACCCATTTTGATGCATCCTTAGATTAGATGAATGTTATCTCATCATAAAATGGTGATAGAGACAATCTTAAGAAAATTAAAAATTTATGAAGACCAAAACAAAAAATAAAAAAAATCTAGAGAACTAAAATCAAGTTTGATTATTTTTCTAGGGCTTAAAAACATATTTTATGCTAGATTTAAATATGTCAAGGGTGTATTTTTGAAGTAGCATGTGAATTTCTATATTTTGTATGTTTCGGTTTGAGTTTTCCCAAGCATATGCAAGTTGATGCTTCTTTTAATAGGGAACAATGGTTGAAGAATCAGCAAGTGATGTTTACACATGCCAATTATATGGAATGAGAGCCCTTTCTTTTGCCCCCGTGCCAATCTATTGCTTTTGTTGTGGCATCTGCATTAAGCGAAACACATGTTATTACTATAGAAGAGAAGAAGAAGATACATAGCATTGCTTTTGCAATATTTTCTTTAGGACTTCTCAAGGTGGGAACATCACATTCAATGGAACATCTGTTTCCAAGACAGATCTTGATAAAATGACAAATAATGGAGAATTTGAAGAACCGGTAAGTTTAATCTCTCTGTACTAGTATAACTCACCTGTATATAGAGAACTTTGAACTCACTTTTTATGACTGTTGTTTCTTCTAGTGGGTTAAATGCAAATGTTGGCAGCATCAAATATGTGCACTATACAACGATAAAGAGATTTGGACAACAGAGCTAAGTATACATGTCCTATATGCCGCTTAAAGGAAATTGGAAATGGAATGCATGTACCATTACCGAAGAGAGCTGTTATGTTTAGTGCTAATGACTTGCCGAGAACAATGCTTAGCGACCACATAAAGAGCATACTTTTTAAGCATATCTGGCAAGAGAATGAAGATTGGGCAAAAGTAGGGAATAAGAATCTTGATGGGTAAGACTGTTCTATTATAAAGAGGTTGAATACCTATGTTTGAGCATCAGCATGCATGTGCAAAAACTTTTTAACTTTTAACATTTTCTTATTCTTATGCAAGCAAGTAAATTGGAAATAGGTGTAGATTAGTAATCTATCATTAAAGAACTCTGTATTAAGAAACAAGTTCATGTTAAAATAGCCATGCTTCAGCCTCAAAAAATGTTGCAGTTTAGGTATTTTTACACATATTAATGGTATTATTATTGATCTTTATCAACTGCTTCTTCCTATTTCATTTTAAATTTGGTCGATATTAATTTTAAATTTTCATATTATTTCTTTTGCCTTTTGTAACTCTAAAGGCTTTTGAAAAACAATTGAAAGTGAAGAAGCAGTTTCTGGACATCTTTTAAAAGTAGAATTAATCTGCTGAATTTCCTTATACATCAAAAGTAAGTCAGAGGTTAATGAATAGATATACTTTTTGAGGAGTAAATATCTCTCCGGTGATACATCTAGCATAATGTATTATTCAAAAGTTACAACAGTTCCTTCTGTTTTAAGCTATTTTCTGTTTCAGGAGATTGAAGGAGTGGATGTATGCATTTTCACAATGTATGTTCAGGAGTTTAGCTCTGAATGTGGCTATCCTAATTAGCATTCTGTGTACATTTCATATCTCGATTCTTTCAACTGTTTTAGGCCTAAAAGAGTGACTAAAAGTGGAGAAGCTCTTCGTACCATCGTTTATCATAAGATATTGGTATGTTATAATTTTTGTTGCTAATTACTAGTACTTGCTTTTTGTTTATGTAAGATCGCATTTCCACTAAGGATAAAGAGACATTGAAGTTCAAGATCTAATTATATTAAAGGAAATTAGGGGAGTAATATGGGGGATTAAATTTTTAACAATTTTGGATTCATAAAGATGCAAGTTGTTCCTCATGAATATATATATTATTAATCATGTAGATAGATATCATATTAGACTATATTTTTTTATATATTTAGTTAGCTACTAAAACAAGATACCATTAGTACTGAAATATGACATTTTAATTACCTATGTCATCATTATTCTAATACTTTTGCCTAAGATTTGAATTTGTCAACTTTTCTTTTACGACACAATGTTTATTAGTGAATACATCCAGACTGATATGTTATTTACTTGCAGTAGATGGACTATGTCATTTCCTTATTATAGTGTTTTATATTTACATAAATGAATCTCATCTTGTGCAATATATGCTTTTATTCATATATCAAAATTAAATTGAAAATCAGACAGATTAAGTGAAGTTTATGTGAGACATTCCAATGCAATTCTCCTTTCTTGTTTAGTGACTCTTACATTTAGCCAATAATAATAAGTCCATTAAAAATGTCTTAATGTGTATCATTTTTCATTTGTTTCATTGTTAGCATTGGTTCAACATGCATATGTCAGTGTTGGAAGTTTAGCCAAGGAATTTCAAGAACATGGTGTGCAGAATGTGACAATTAAAACAATGAAATTTTCTGAAACTCAAAATGGAGTAAGAATTAAGTCTTGGGGGAGACCTAGCAATGAGTTTGCAAAGGACATCCTTTTTCAACATGCTACCATGGTTAATGTCCAAAATCCAATTGTGATTAACCAAAATTATTGCCCCCATGAGAAGAATTGTCCCGGACAAGTGAGTTTCTCAAGTAAAATTCCATATTCTATTAATTTTTAGATTACCTTAGTTACTTAAAAGAAGTGAGATATATCATTAAACTTATATAAAATGTGAATTTAATTTGAACACGAGAACTTTTGCTCCCTAAAATGTTCAACACAAACTAACTTGATTGTATTTTTTTTTTTTTGTTTTGAAAAATTAACATTCAGGTTTCTGGGGTTAAAATTAGCAATGTCATATACCAAGATATTGATGGAACCTTAGCAAGAAAAGTTGGAGTTAAAATCAATTGTAGTTGAAACTATCCATGCACTGGAATATGTTTGGAAGATGTGATGCTTACATATGAAAACAAAGAAACTGTGGCTTTATAAACAAAGAAACTGTGGCTTTATAAACAAAGAAATTGTGGCTTTATACAATCATGCTGAAAGAATCACATGGTGAAGTTCAACCCAACAAGTGCTTTATTGCAAATGAAAGCCAATACCATTATAAACCTATCGGAGGAGTAAAATCTACATCAACCTTCCATGTTATTGATTTTTTATGTTTTTTTTATTTTTGTTGGTTCTTTTGATTTTCCCAGTGGGTTTCCCGTAATTATATTTTTCAGTTAATGTGTAATTCTTTTCTTCTAATTAATAAAATTAAATGAAATAAGTTCACGAGTTTAATTTTATACTTGAACTAATGTATAAATGGTGAAAACAATTAACATATAAATCAAAATACTATACTAAAATTCATGAAATAGTGAAAACAAAGCATTGAGTAAAAACAACCCTGTAAATCGAAGTAAGAGCAAGAAAAATATCTTACAAAGTACCCTAAAAGCATTTTGAGACTTAAAAGAGACTAATCACTTTTGTGATGTATGGTTGTCGCTAACATAAAAGAATTTTGCACAAGAGGAAATCAAACACATTATCCCGATAAATAGATTTTGTATTCATGTTATAAGAGAGTTGTGAAAAAAACACAAATAATGTTTAGCACATAGTTTTAATTTTTTTCTTCATTTGTTAAGGTTTTTATTTTAAGTACACATTTCCTTAATGATATTGTTCTATTTTAGGTAATTTTTATTTTTATTTTTTGCAACTTTTGTACATATTGTTCTATTGAGGGAGAAAAGCTCTCAACTGTTGATGTGTTCACCATCCATTTTCTTACCTTCCATATGTAATTTCGAGCTTCTCATATCCATTGTTGTTAGGGATAGATGTAACCATTTATGAACTCTCATGTATCTTTTGATATGAATGAATATATATTTCGCATATTTATGTTCTCTATTAGAATTTTGCTTCTTTTCTTAATGTTTCTTGTGGATTGGCCACCCATGGAATGTAAATGATGTTAGAAAACACTTTTATTATCTTGAACTAAACAAAATGTCCATGAGGCTCAGTGTCTAAGAATCAACCTGAGTTTCTTGGTAATCTTTTAGCCACAAAGCTTAAAATTAGTGTCATTGTTAAGTCTTTGAGGGATATTGGCTTAGGGAATGTATCTAAGGCTCTTTTTTTTACCTAAGGAATTAGGTTTAAGAAAACTTTTATTGAATGATTTTAACATGAGAGAATGAATGAAGTATGTATGGCATGTTAATGTGAAATGAAAGTTAAGATTTGGTGAAATCTACCCGTATTGGGAAAAAGCACCAGAAACTTGTTGGAATTTTGACAAGAGTACCAAATCGCTCTAGTAACACAATGATATAAGTAAGTTATCATCTCCATAGGAACTTGTGCAATAAATGGATAATTCCTAGTAAATTAAATAGATCAAGAGAATTAAGAAATTTAGAAACCAAAATTAAAAGACAATTGCATAAAAATTAAAGGGTTTAAAGGAAGAAAATTGATTTGAGAATTTCCTCGGACACTTGTTAATAAAAAATGGGATTTGTATCAATGATGAAAATTGTCGGGGTTTGACTTCCTTGAATCAACCTAACACGCATCACTAATCATTCCTATTCAATTAAGCCTATCAACCCACAATTTATTCTAACCTACAAGTATGATATTGTATTAATAGTTTTGAAGAAAGTTTAAACACATAAGGATTGTAAATCTACTTTGGTTGAGTAGTTAATTAAAGAGGGAAAACACATTGGAATGATATTGAAACTCATACAACACATTAAAAAATGAGAAAGATGTACATAGAAAATATTTACTTTTTTTAAGAAAAGAAAAATATGTTTGTTATTCCTGTAAAAAAACCAAATGTTTGTTAAGAGATACTAAAATAATTATTGTCAGATATATAATACATTTCTTTAAAATACTTTATTATATTCTTAGGTAAAAATATTCCCATAATATATGAAATAAATAATCCTGAAACAAAGGTCCCATAAAAGTATATGTCCATTTTAAGAATAATAACTCAAAGGTATAATATAAGTGTATTATACAATTGTCACAATCGAGATAGTGGAACGGCAAAAACATATGTTAAAATCAGATGAGTCACCATCATAGTTTATTAAGAAAAATTACAAACAAAGAAAAGACTTTTGAAAATAAAATGGTCTTTGAAACCAAATTTGGTTTCGGGAGTCAATTATGTGTAAAGAAGGTGTTAATATCCTACAACATCCGTCCTAATAAGATTGTTACCTCTAATTAAATGTGCAAATTGAATTACTTTTTTTTACCCCTCAAAATGCAACATAATATTTTGGATATTTTATTTATTGTTATTACTATTCTTTTTAAACATGAGAATTCTTTTTGTTGGAGAATAATTCATTTTAAAATAAGTAGAGCTGGTGAAGATTCAAGAAGATTTTTTAGGAATTTGATATGTTTCAAATCTTTAGGATTAACTTATTTTAGGTATTTTTTTCTTGTTTTAAAGATTAGGATATGATAATATTTGGATTTTGTATTGTTATTTGGTTCTATATACATAGCCAAAAAAAAATTATAGTGTGCTTCATCTAAGATTCCTTGGACGCGTGGGTACTTTTGTTGTGTGTAGAGGAGTTTTCCCAACACTTGTTATTAAAAAATTAATTATTATGAAAATAAGGATTATTACTCTGATTTTTAATCTTTTCAAATTTGTTAGGAGTGAGGGAGAGGAAAAAGGTTTTAGTATGAGGAAAATGTGAGGGAGGAGAGTGGTGTTCATGAGATGAGCAAATGTAAGATAGTGATTTGTTAGAATTAAGTGTTCAAATCACTTTCACAGTGAGTACCAATGCGATCTCATTTTTGTACTCACCACTCCCTTTGTTAATTCAAATTCTTCTTCTCATGATCATGTGATGCCAAAACTTTGCTTATATGTATATATAGAAGCAATTGTCTCCTTTAAGTGCAATTGTTGCAGAAGATTGTGGAATAGAGATGCTAAAATAAGACAAATTATGTAGAAGCAAGCAACATAGTGGTGGTGCACAATGTAATCACTATTAGAAAATGGGCTTTTAACATTGGTTGTTTTGGACTTTCAACATCGATTTTTAACCGATGTTAAAAGAATCAACGTTAAAATTGATTTTCAAAAATTGATGTTGTTTTACGTAAATCAACATCGGATTTTAGTAAAAAAATCGATGTTGTTTTATGCACACGAGGAAACTTTCTACATCGGTTTTGCCAAAAATCGATGTTAAAAATACACTTCTACATTGGTTTTCACAAAATCGATGTAGATTAGTACTTACAACATCGGTTTTGTCAAAAAATCGATGTAGAAGTGTCTTTTTACAACGGTTTTTATTATAACCAATGTTGTATAGTCACTTTTTACATCGTTTAATACATAAATGATGTAGAATTTCATTTTTTTTAAAAAAAATATGGTATATGCTCTTTATTTCTCTCCCTGTAATTTTAAAAGAATTATTAGAAGCTTAAATAAAAGATTTAATGCACTTTTATCAACAATTTGGTAGCCATAATAGTACAAACTGAGTAAATTGAGAAGAATAAAAATTTGCCCAGAAAGTCAAGGAAAATTATTACCAATCATGACAGAAAGTGATGAATGCTCATTCAAAAGTTACGTAGTTACACACAAAACAAAAACTACACAAGAAATATTAACATAACAAAATATAAAAATCTAATTCAATGGAAAACAGGGTTTATAAACCAAGAACACTAATGTTATAAACGCACCTAACACTTATGGACTGCATTGTATGCTTCAAAATGTGAAAGTATGTCTCAAAGACAATAAAGAGTGTTTTGGTTTGCTGATTCTCCCAGCTTCAAATGCTACTTCAAAGATATTCATTGGTTTTGCATCTTCATCTTCTCACATAAACCACATCAAGTCATCTGAGTATATATACCTGCAAAACAAAAAAAAAACAATAAGAAAATAGAGAAAAAGGAAATAAGTTGTTATCCTCAATTATGAAAATTTATCTTGCATCGCTAAATTCAATCGTTCTCATTGCATCACCAATAGAATGTGAACCAGTGGCGTAAGCAATGGCTGCAACATGATTTGTCCCTATATTCCAGAATAGGAAACAAGTTTTTGACATGCTCATCATTATTAATGATTACAAAGATCATAGCATAAAGTTATATTCTAATAGCTCTGCAACAACAATAGCTATACTACATTATTTTTCGAATAATTTTGTTGACATGTTATAAACTTTTAATTTTTCTACCAGGACATATAATTACTTGTATCTAAATTAACATGAAGGAAAGCTTTGTTTCAGAAGGTTGTTATGTATCATTGGATTATGATGTTAGAAGTTATTATAAGTTAAAGAAACAAGGAAGCAAGAAAATTATTCCTTGCATCTGTTCTATGAGAGGCCAATTCATTCTACAATAAACAAATAATTTTCATCTTGAAATCCATATTATATATATATATATATATATATATATATATTAGCAAACGAAAATGCTTCAACTGGAACCCATATTTTATGCTCACATGACATGATGCCATGTTGATCAATATTTATAATGACCCTCACAATTAAAGCACTAAGTTAAAGCTCAAAAGAAGAAGGAAAAGATTATGTTAAGTGTAAGAAGTTTAATTATGCCAAGCAAGTCAAGTAAAACTCTTAGTATAAATGTTATAAGTTGAAATGATATAATTATAAGAGATGACAATTAAAGTTGTGATTATAAGACCTATGGCTAGGTAAATTGA
>PYAF01006280.1:47208-57788 GCA_007407185.1 Glycine tomentella | reverse complement strand
GGGGTTATTAGTCCGATTTTAAATTAGCAGCGCAGTATCGTATTATGTGAACATGTTGGGAAAAGAATTTGAGAAAATGTTTTGGAAAAATTTAATCACGATTTCTATACTATGTTTCCAAAAAGAAATTTTAATAAGTCTTCCGCTGAAAACTCTATTACCAAGATGAGTAACAACCGGAGTACTACGGGGTGTTACAATATTCGTGGAATAAAAAATGGACTAAGGCGACAAAGGCGTTTTATGTCTATTACTTAGCAAAGTGTAGTTAGAGAATTATAATTACTTAATTAATGTTCAAATATTCATCTACTTTCTTTTTTCTTTTTGTTTTTACTTCACCTTCTAGCATGAAAAAGTCTACTAGAAACTAAATTAATAAACTTAAAAAAAATATAGGAACAAATTTGATGAAGAGAAATAATATAATCAAGTTATAAATAGGTTGAGTTAAAGCTTAATAGTTTTTAATTAACTCATTTGAATAAATTCTCTGCAGTCCAAAGACTAATGCTTATAGTTATTTACACCAGAACCATAAGGAAAAGTTTAATTCAACAAAGAAAGAAATAAATTACGGGAACAAAATTTGCATTGATGGGGAAATGGAAGTATCAATTGACCAAATGTTGAAGCCAATGAGAGAAAATGGATTGGCATATTGAAGCCTAAATTACCAAATAAATTTATACACATATATCATATCAAATTCTTGAAATATATATAATGACTTTCAAGTATAATTATATATATAATTAAAAATAAACATATATATATATATATATTCAAGTCTTAAAAACTGATCAGTTTGAGTTTCCTCAATATTAGAGCTCCAATTCTATCAGATCTTCACTACTCAAAGTCCCAAAGTCCCAAACAATTACAACCATTCAATTGATTCAAAATTATCATCTTTTATCAAACATTTTTAAAAATTCAACTAGTCAAAGCATTCAAGCAATCATTAATTACTTTAAGTTATTATATCAGAAATCAAACTCTTTTTTACGCTGATAAACAAAAATACTACATATTGAAGAAATAATAATTGTAAACTAGAATAATGTAAATAAAAAATGTTGTAAGGAAGCATCATAACAGATTGCCTAGCATAAAACATGGAACATTAAATGAGAGAGAGTACCGAAAGTCCATGGAACATTAAATGAGAGAGAGAGAGAGTACCGGAAGTCCATAACTGCACCCTACCTAACTTATAGAGGGCAGCATTAGAAATGATCTTTTCCCTCTTCACACTAAGGAGACCTTTATGGTGATTTTTATATGTTTTAAAAAGTTATTGACTGGCAGCATATTTTAAAAAAGAGAATTGAGTAGTTATTGCATCTAGAGACTCATAATGAAAGGCCTCATTGCATCTTTTAGTAATTATTGCTTCCAAGATTATCCAATGATACTATCTTTTATCAGTGACATGACTATAGAGCACACTTCAGGAGGTAACTCAACAAAGGCCTTACTTGCTTCTGAAACAAAAAACAGAAAGTTAGGATTCAAATTGAATTGCAGTGGTTGATGATAAGCAGTAAGCATAGCCATAACTTTTTGGTACATATAATACAACTATAATTTGGAAATGAATGAATTTAGGCATTGTGACATTGATATCTAAATTTTCATTAATAGAAGTAGTTACTTTTTGGTACATATAATACAACTATGATACAAATTATGTTCATATTAAATAACATTAGCTTTCAAAAACAAGCAAGCCAATAGGGGTAACAATAAAGAAGATTAAAGTTCCTATTAGAACTTCAAGCTGAACATAGGATAGTTAATTAAGAAAAAGAAAACTTTAAGATAATACAAAAAAAAACCTTTTCCATTGTTGATTATTGAAAGAATCTCATAATTGGAGAGGCCTTACTACAGACAGGCCTTATTGGAGACAAGGAATGACTGTAACTGGTAAGAAGAAAAACATCAAGTGCTAGTGAAAAAATATTATACACAGTACAAGATGTAAAATTGCCAAATCTCAATTCCTTCTGGGAAAAGACCACCACTGCAACAAATATAAGCTTCAGAAAACTAATGATTAAAAGTACATAATGGAAAATGTTCATTGCTGAATCACTTATTATCTCTAAGATCCAAAACAAATGTATTAACATTATCACTCCTTAATGTATTGATTGCTTCTTTGATAGCACCTGCAGGGATGGTACATCCACCAGAACGAAAGAAAAAGACAACAAAATGCAGAAACTTCTATCATCATCAAAAAAAGCAAAAAACCAGTTAAGGTAATGACAAACAAGTATCGATATTTTTAAAAAAAAAATGTAAACCATACTTAATCTAAATCAAAAGAGAAGTAGAAATTTTAGTTCAGCAGTGCCTTTAATTAGTTAAATGATATGTTATATCAAGTATAGATGAATTTGAACATAGTTTGAGTTGATGAAATGAATGTTATATTCATACATAGCAAAGCTTAAGACTATTTTTGGATATATTTAAATTTCTTGCTTCAGTCTTTTATGTATACCCAGAAAATAGTGAATTTTTTTTTTTGATATATTTACATTTCTTGCTTCAATCTTTTACATATACCCCATAAACTAGTGAAAATTCTTATTTATACTTTAAAAGTAATTGGTGAGACTAAACCACTGAGCATAGTAAGAGCTATGCCTTGACATATTAGGTTAAAACAAAGGCCACATGATTAAAGCATATTAGTTAAGAATTATCCTTTTTAATAGTAGTATAGTAGCAAGAGAAGTCGTGCTTAACCCACCAATCACTACTTACTAGATGCCTTTTGGTTGAAAGATGTTAGTATGATATAACCAACTGTTGGGGAATCATTTCCTGAAGCAGGTAGCTTGCACAATCTTGACTTCACTGGATTAATGAAACTTTCTCTCACCTGATATGCAGAAACTTTTGTTTTTAGTTTCTTAATTAGAAATAAGATAGAAGTTTTGGAAGAAATAAAAAATGCTATTTAAGCCTACCAAGTATGATAACTACAATAAAAAAAAAATAACAATGTTTAGGAGGGTTAAAGATGTTATATATATTTTCATGTATAAGTTTTCGTAAGAATGAACAAGAACAACACAAACTCACATTTGTATATATATATATATATATATATATATATATATATAAAGCCATTGAATTTGAAATTATCAGAACACAAGACTTAAACTCTGTATATATGCAGAAAATGCTTTGAGAAAAAAAAATCCAAAAATAAGTGAAATGTGCTCTTACTGTATATCCACCGCAATAACAACTCTGGAGCACAATCACTCTCTTCCTCTATTTGCATTCAAAACTAGGTATTCATAACGTAAGCCACGAAACCAACACACCATTCAAAATCGAAAAGGACTTAGAGTGCATATTCCCGCACGAGTTCTCCACAACCTCTTTCAAATATAGGAGCTAACAGCAAAGCTTCCTAATCCCCTGAAAAATAAACAAGTTTTGTTCAACACAATCCAAATAAACACGCAATAAAATAATAGAATATTTCAGAGTATGCATTGTGTGTTTATTGCAAAAGGAAGGAAGAGAGAGTGAACCTTTTCAGTGTGAGGAACACCCCGAAAATGATGAGGTGAAGAGAGGTCAGCCCCGTGGCAAAACGGAGAAGGTTTCCACGAAATAGGGACGCGAGGGTTTTTGTGCGAGAGAGTGGATTTAGCTTTCACATACAAATGGGGCTTACGGGAGAGAGGGTTTGGGTGTTATGGCGAAGAGAGGCCGGTGCGGTGGAAGAACTAGGTGACGTAGACACAGAGGCAAAGGGTTTCGAGCCCGGGATAGGGTGTCGAGAATGTAAGAGCTAATAAAAGGAATGAGTGCGAAAGGAATATATTGTATAACCTAAAAACAATTACAGTGTTGTTACGAAAAAGTGTTATCTTTGGTTGGGGGTACTGGAACAACATCGACACAACAACATCGATTTTTATGAAAATTGATGTTAACAAAATCAATTTATTTACAAAAATGTCACCGCCCTTTCATTAACATCAGTTTTTATCAAAAAATCGATGCTAAAGTAGTGATGTTGAAAGTATTTTTTCTAGTGGTGAATAGTGTTGATAAAGCTGGCTAGCTTGGACCAAAAATAGTGAAACTAGCTTGCTTGGTAGCATACTAAAAATATGCTTCAACAATTGAACATGTTGACTACAAAAAAATTGCTTTTAATTGGCAATTAAAATTTTCATTTACTGGCAGTTTAAATTGCCACTAGTCCTCATTCTACCAGTTTAATAACCATTGCAAAAATTGTGGAGCAAAAGCACCTTAATGGCAGTTCACATAACCACTGGAATAACTAATGCTAAGTATTTTCTTTTAGAACAAGCGCCTTGAACTCACTATTTTCACAAAACTAATGTTTCTCTACATGCAAATTGATTAAATAACATTCAACATCATCAGAAAGTAACACTTCACAATCAACAAGCTATGTAACACAACACACAACACTACGTAATTTAAGACAAAACCACTTAAAAGGAAATAACTTAAGGCAAAAGTAATAGGAGGCAGCTTCTCATAATTATACAAATATTATAGTAAATATTTGACAGTTTGGAAAAGATGAACACTAGACATAAATCAAATAATAATAATAATAATAATAATAATAATAATAATAATAATAATAATAATAATAATAATAATAATAATAAGGAATATGATACGACAACTGTTGTGTTTGATTGCAATGGTCTAAGAGACTCTTATGAGCCCAACCCAATATTTCCATGTATCCCCTTTAAATATGGGATAAGCTTCATACACCATTCAAATTCCTTCTAAACCATTAGTGTAATAGTGCATTTCCCAATTTACCCTTGTGTATTGAATTTTAAAACTTCTCATTTTCTCATTATGTCTTCTCATCCCTCCCTCTGTTGCATTTTCTCTTCTCCGTTGCTTCTACTGCGACATTGCTTTCGTTTCCCAATCGTTTCATTCCTTTCGTTCTTCCTTTGGTCTATGGTGGCATTGATTGGTGGCGTGTTCTGTGGTTGGTGTCGGCGCCGGTGAGGTAAGTTTCGTTGGTTTTGGTTCGTAAAAGGGAGAAGAGACGCCATTCGGATCTGGTGATCCGTGAACCTAATACGAAATGGTGAATCTGTATGGTATATACGAATTACCTTATCCGTATATACCATACGGATTGGCCAATCCGTGTTAGGTCCACGAATTACATGATCCATAAGCCTAATATGGATTAGCAAATCCGTATGGTTACATACGGATTACCTGATCCGTATATACCATACGGATTACGTGATCTGTATATACCATACGGATTCGGTAATCTGTATTAGGCTTACGGATCATGTAATTCGTGAACCTAATACGGATTGGCGAATCCGTATGGCATATACGGATCAGGTAATCCGTACGTACCACACGGATTCGCCAATCTGTGTTAGGTTCACGGATTACATGATCCGTAAGTCTAATACGGATTGGCGAATCTATATGGTATATAAGGATCAAGTAATTCGTATGTACCATACGAATTGACCAATCCGTATGGGAATTTTTTTTTAAAAAAACATGGTTTTTAAATAATTAAACTGTTTATTTTTCAATTTTTATCCATATATTGATGATTGTGTGTGCTTTTTTACATGTCATTGGTGAGTATGCTTGTGAATGAAACTTTTGTGACTGTATATTAAATGAAGTCAAGAAAATCAACTTTTAGTGTAATGTGAGAGTTCCTAGCCATGAATATCTATTACAATAGTCAAGTTATTGTAGCTAATAGCCATGAATATCTATAACAATAGTCAAGTTATTGTAGCTAATAACCATGAGTATCCATGCTATTAGGCCCCTCTGTTGATTGTTAGAAGTTAGAATCCAAGAGAACTGAACTCGAATTTTCTTATCTAACTCTTTCAACAAACACAAACAGTGTTATATTGCTATGTTTTGCATATGATGCTAATTTTACTTCTATTCACAAATCATACGGGCAAAACTCTTTCAACAAACACAAACAGTGTTATTTGAACAAGTATGCAAAAAACAAGGCTACCTTAGTCCAATTTCTTATGCTACATGAATTGCTCATATTTCCAATTCATAAAGCCAATTATTATTATTATTAATGTTATTATTCCTGTATAGTAACGTAGAGATCATTAACATTACAAAAGCCAATTATTTCTTATGCTACTTGTGTGCAAAGATTAGTAGTCTTTCACATTAACATGCTTCATTTTGACGTTGTTTGATGATCAATGACATTTTGGAATGCCCCAGCCAATGCCCTTAACCTTTTCTCTTCTACTTTTTCAACAACTTCCCTTTGTTCCTCTATCGCCTGTTCTTCACTATTGTTGTTCTCACTTTTGTGATCTTCTATTATAATTTCAGCACCTTCACCTTCACCTTCATGATTTTCTTTGTGATCACTCTCATTGTTTCGTCCTTCATCTTGGTTTGTTTTATCTTCCTCTAACTGATGTTCCTCATCCTTTGCTTGCTCTTCTAGTGACGCTTTTTAAGCTTGTGACACTGTAGAAATGACCCGCTCATCATTAACTTGATAATGGGGTGGATGATCAGAATTCTGAAGCCCTTGAACATGCTTAATCTGATGTTCAGATTCAACATTTTGTAAAACATGATTATTCACATGTTCAACCTCGTACCCTTTGTGTTCTTCATTTTCCTCTTGTATCACTTCAACTTTTGTGACTTCCTTAACTTGCTTGGTTTCAACCTTTAAATTTTTTTTAGTCTGTTTAGGAGTACTCTTTGTTAACTTAACAGAAGCATGATCTGTATTAGCTACCTTGTTAGTGCTAGTAGAAGTAGTGGTATTAGTAGGGATGGTTTTCTTTGTACCCTTTGTGACTGACTAATGCTTGGTTTTTCCATCACTTGGGGCCTTTGAGGTCCTATCTCAAATCGGAGTGGAAAGGATAGTCTAACATGTAAACTAATGTTGTACAGATTATGGCTAGGACTAGAGGAGGAATGCATAGGCCTGTTGGAAGAGTTGTCGACCGAGGAGGGGGTACAAATGTCAGCGATAACGAAGATAAAGCCCCTGAGCGGCGTAGGCTGACAGCATCCATTCGTCGAGAAAGGGCGGGTGGTAGTGTTCCTGAGGATCCTCCAGTTGAGGAACTACATTTGGAGACTGATGTACCTATGACGGAGGATGTAGGTACTAAATCTTTTCCAGGAGGTCCAGAAGACTGTTCGGTGTTGACTGATTACACCGATCATGTGGCTGTTAAAGTCTGGGCAGGAGAGGTGTTTATATCATGAATTACATGTATTTAGGATAATATGTTTGCTTCTGAGTCATATTAAATCATGTCTTTATGTATTTATTGCAGGAATGTGCAGAGCTAAAGTTGGCTTCCCATGGATATAATGTTATTAAATTTAGGAAGCCTATTGTTGAAATTGAAGGCTTACTGGCTGCTACTGGCCTAAGTCCATTGATACGTTGCTCAATGGAAACTGGAGAGCGGGAATTGTTGTCTGCATTTGTAGAGAGATGGCACGCTAATACTTCCAGTTTTCATCTGCCTGTGGGTGAACTCACAGTTACATTGGATGACGTCGCATCCCTTTTACATATCCCTGTCATGGGAGTGTTTCACTCCTATGAGCAAATTGATGTCGGCAAGGCTATTACATTGTTGGTGGAGCTGCTGCATGTCACTGCCGATGAAGCTGAAGCTGAGACGACACAGTGCCACGACGCATATGTTCGATTGTCATGGTTGCGAGAGCTGTATTTTGGAATGTGTGAGTCCAGGCAGTGGACATTAGCAGCCAGGGCATATCTGTTGCATCTTGTTGGCTGCAGTTTGTTTGCTAACAAGAGTGCGACATATATAGGTGTACAGTTCTTAGCAGCTTTTCGCGACATGGATTAATCTGCGGGATTTGCTTAGGGTGCTAGTGCTCTCGCGCATATGTATGAAAATTTGAATTACACATCTAAACACCATGGAAAACATTTGGCTGGATACATTACTTTATTACAAGTAATCTTGTGTGTGTGTTTGTGTGTGTGGGTCTGTTATGCTTTTGAATTATTACTGACTTTAATCATTTCAATTTGCAGTGTTGGATATATGAGCATTTCCTACTGTAGGCAATGTGGTTGCAGACGATGACTATAAGGAGATGCAATCGCGTGCCTGTCACTGGAAGAGTGTGAAGGCCTTACCATTGGCAACTTATCATGCCCGTATAGATAGGTTGAGAGTTGATGATATCCGTTGGACACCATATGCGGAGCATCGTGCCCATAGGGATTTTGAGTCGATTAATTTATTTTCTAGTTTCATTAGATGGGGTCCTATAATTGTCAGGTATTTGCCAGAGAGGGTAGTAAGGCAGTTTGGTCAAATTCAACAGATTCCAACGATGCCTATGTCGGATGTCCCCTCCATTGAAGATGTTAATGACCGATGGGTCCACTTCTCAGAATACCTTATACCAACCGGTGACTTGGTACATTATCCAAGTCACTGTGTTGCTGGATATATGGAGTGGTTCCATCGTATCTCACATCTATTTATGACACCGACACAGTATGCACAACACCGTACACATGTTCGACCTGGGCCCATTACTGATCCAGTTCCTCCCCCTGCACCAGATGTGTCTCCTCATGCATCAGATGTTACTCTAGAAGACCAGGCGCCAGCACATCCAATGGTAAAAAGATTAATATTTTTTTATTTATGTGTTATAAGATTTTATTACATTGGGTAATTAATTGTATTTTAATTGTAATTTCAGTTTGTTTGCCAACGGCATCGATGACGACATCATTACAGAGGGCACCGAAGCATACTCTAGGACGCAACAACTATTGCTTCTAGCCCGTGGTGTCAGGGACCACGACATTGTTTATACTCGAGGAAGACGTCCAAGAGATGCACAACGGAGGCGACTTTGAGTAGCCCATTTTTCATTTATGTAGTGAAAACTGCAGTATTGTTTTATGTTTTTTCACATTGGAGTAACTTGCTTATTTATAATTATATATTGATAAAGCTATGCAATTAAATAGTTTAAACTTCTTTATATATTTCTACACATCTCGTAAGTCAACATGTTGAGTGCGCAGCTTCATACATTTAGTATACATTTGCATTCTACCAATGTAATGATTAGGCCAGTGTTATGCTTCGTTGGTACAGTGAGTAGCCCACAAGAATGCGGTCAAAGGCAAAGGACAATTGTCTGTTAAAAAACCTATTTGATACAATAAAATGACACGAATCAGAAGTTTGTCAGATTTGTCTACTGCAAAAAAATTAAACAGTTAATGTAATACCTGAACAAAGTGGTTACCAAAAACATGACCAATGCACACGATGCGATGAACTTAGTCTCTAGGAGGTTGGCTTCTTAGAGGGAAGAACGTCATACTTTGCTAAAGTGAAATAGAGACGGGTATATTGGTTTATTAGTAATATCCGTAATATCCATCTACTTATCCATAGTAACCTGTAAAAAACAGTTAATGAAATAAGACGGGTATATTGGTTTGTTAGTAAACCTATATGATGATTAAACCCAACGATGTTTTACCTTCGATAATCCATCAACTAGTAGGGATCGCTTTAAGGTTTCAAATCTATGTATCCCACCGAACAAGGCTATATATCCATCAACCCATTCTGCAAGTTCTTTGAGCAAATGATTGCGTACCAAAGACAAAGATTCTTCACATAACCTAATAATTCGAGATAAACTTCTGCATAATTGGATGAAATTGATCTAGCATTGGAACCTTCCCGTGTTGCATCAGAACATCAGACGACAAAATTGACTATTTTGGAGTGGAACAACTATTTTGCAATGAATGTAACTCGTCTACATACTCAAAGTAAGACGGGTTCCTTCTCGTTGACCTTTCGTGTTTAATCATCTTCTTTGGAGCACCTTTAGTTTTTACCTTATCAGGGGGAGGGCACATGGAATTTGAATCAGGGTACGCAATTTCTTTAAGCTTACTCTTTATTGTCATTTTCACACACAAATCAAGTTTTTCAAAACGGTGGGATATGACTTCCATCTCTTTAGTTATGGTGACGTCAGATTCATGCATACCTTCATCTGAAAAGTTTAATCTCCGCCAAAAAAGATGAACGGTGTTAATTGGAATGCTCGCAGCCACATACTTAGCTAGCTCACACGCATAAGACAAACCATGTGTTGCTCTCATAACACATCCACAATGAGAAGGGTTTTTTCCTGCATAATTGACTCGCTCATACTCAGCAGCAATTTGGTTTAGCGTGTGCCTTGACACCATGCCAACAAGTCTCTTGTATAAAGTTACTTTAAAAACATGCCCTACCACGTGTGTGCTTTTCTCCAAAGATGCCTTGATGTCGGTATGTTGCAAGGTGATCATATTGTTCATGGCATCCCAAACAATGCATAAATCTCCAAGACTATTCTGCAGTAGCCGCTTTAAGGTCCAATGGGCAGACTGCGCCCTATAGTATATAAAATCAATTAGTTTAAAAGACAATAACCTTATGGAAATGTCAAATTAAGCAACGACAAAT
>PYAF01006280.1:33923-47108 GCA_007407185.1 Glycine tomentella | reverse complement strand
TTTGTTTGTCCACGCTGTGACAAATTTTTCTTTATGGGGATTCAACCAAATGTGGTTCACGTAATCAACAAACGCAGGCCACGGTGCACATACAACATCAAACTTCATAAGACAATCATCATATTGCTTCTCATTAGCACTGTCAACAAGACTTCCCCATGCTTCCATCACATAATCCCATGCATGATGCTGCCTAACATAAGTTTTACATTTTGCCTTCACATTCTTGTCAATGTGAAACCGACACAATAAATTGGTTGATTTTGGAAAAACAGTTTTCACAGCACTCATCAATGCTGAATCTCTATCGGTAACAATCATATTTGAGAAAATTTCACTTTTCAAAAAAAATCCCTTTAAACCGTTCAAAGGCCCAGACAACATTATTTATGCGTTCAGCCTCTAGATAAGCAAATGCAGCTGAAAATGTCATTTTAGTAGGTGTGACACCAACAATGTTAAGTAAAGGAAGTTTGTACCGGTTTGTTTTGTAGGTACTGTCTATCAAAAACACCATATGATATGCATTGCTCAGTTGTACTGCATCTGGATGTGCCCAAAACAAGTACGTACAACATTTTCATCCTTCAATCGATGCCAATGAATATACATGTCACGTTCAAGAAGTTTCATGAGTTGTTGTATTTCAGTGTTATTGCCTCTTGTATGCGTCCGGTATACATATCTTGCATTGTATATTTTGCTTCAAACTTGTAACATTATCGACATTGTGATCCTTCAAAGTTAGAAGAATATTTTTTGGTTTCATCATCGACCTTGTCATATCAACAACAATGATCTTCTTCTCAGTTATTTGACCAGCATATAGGTGTCCACAAAATGACTTAACCAAAACATGATTATGATTGCCACATATCAGCTTCACCATCCACCCTTGACCTCCCGGGATTGGTTTGCCCCGCAGCTTAAAAGGACCCTCACATTTTCTAGTGCTAGTGGTTGAAGGTGTAAAACCTTTTTTCCATGGTCTATACTTTCCACTTCTTTCACAACCAATTAACACATATGACGTCCTTCCCATTTTTCCAGTTTTTATGTCACTCCTCATTATAACCGCTACAAAACCATTCCCAAATGCAACCGTACGAGCCCATTTCAATACCGCATCACGGGATTAAAACACCTACACAAAAAGATAATTCATATTTAATGTTCTAAATTCTATCATTTAACAACTTTAACTACATTCAAATTCACATAATTACCTCATTCGTTTGGAACGCTACAAAACAATCAATTAAACAATTATTGTTTTCAAATGCATCTGCATTTGCTCTAATGTCTTCATTCATATTAATGTCTTCAGACATTATACTGTCATACATCCACTCATCGTTTTCCATCCTAACAAACAAAAAATTAATTTAACATAGACATAACCATGTGGAAGGCTATAAAAACACTTTGTGGTCCTTCATACGGTGGCCAATAAATTTTACAAAACGCATGCCTCATACACCATGTGGAAGGGTAAAATGACATTGACAACACTATGACGAATGCTACAAAAACACTTTGTGATCCTTCATACGGTGGCCAATAAATTTGACATAACACATGCCTGCTACACCATGTGGAAGGCTACAATGTCAGTCGAAATTGACAAGACTATGCACCATATCGATAAAAGACAAATTTGAATAATTAACATTGGATTCCAAACAAGCCTCTATCAGAAAGACAACCACACCACTATAAATAACACAAAACACCCGTAACACAACCACACATTCTCACACAACATACCTCCGCAAACGAAATTCAATCTCACTACTATGGCGTTCTTAGGAGAAACAAGCAGTCTGACCATTGCGAACTCCAAATTAGCATTTATTTTTCCAAATGGATCAATCAAACACAACCAAACTGGTGTTTCTTTTCAATGTCCTACTCCAATACCAATGTGAGTTCCTAATGAGTGTTCTTTTCAGACACTCAAGAGTAGAATGCACCACACGCTTCTGCTAACCAATGACCAATTTGTTGATGAAATCTACTATCGACAGTCATCCCTACATGCAGGTCAGCAATACTTTTTTCATTCTCTGCAACTCACAAATGATGATGATGTTTGCACAATGTTAATGTGCAATGAGCAAATGTCGACTGTTGGCCCTATAGAAATATTATGTACCATCAACCGAACACCCGATAGTATACTAAACCTACTTTGATCTACCAACGTTCCCACACATGATGCAATGCTATATTACAATGGCAAGTGGAACATACCACGACAAGCCTATTTTGTGGGTTATTCTTTCACAGGAACAAATCCAATAAGATTTGAAATTCCTTCAGCATGCAACATTAAAACACTCAAGGATGTCATCAAGCAAGTTGCACCTATAGGGGTTCCCCCTAATGGAATTCACAACTCACAGATGGTAAGAAAATTATTTTTTCGACAGCCAGCTCATGCAAAATATTCTGACCACACTATCGAATATCACATAATAGAGTTGATAAATGATGAGGACATTTAAAGATGTTAGCAAAATCCAACTACTGGAGACGTTATTGTCCAATACAAATTTTAGCTACTTTTAACAAACCAGTTACCCAACAACGCCTACTAACCGATGCATGATGCTCACTAGAATGATCCTCACTAGAATGTTAGCAAATGTTTCGCATGATGCTCACTGTAATGATTCAAATGGAAGAAGAAGACATGTCCACTGCACAACATCTTTCAAACTATGCTTACTTTGGTTATTTTGGTATTTGAAATGTTATTGTTAGAACGTTCCATTATTTCCATTTTATTAAGCAATGTTTTTTCATCTTTGTCTCTCTGTCTCTCATATCAATTACAGTTATTTTGCGTGTTTTTAATTATTATTATGTGCAAGTACATGTATCTAAATATCAAATATAATTAACTTGTCCTTATTCATATTCTTTAATTTTATTTTTTTTCAAATTAAATTCTTTATTTATTTATTATTATCTTTAAACAAAAGTTAACATGTATTTAAATATCAAATATAATTAACTTGTCCTTACTCAATCAAATAATTTAAAAAATTAAACTCAACCAATTAAATATTTTTAATACATTTTTTTATTTTTTTAATTTTTTTTTTAATTTTAAGCTTTACGGATTAGACAATCCGTATGACTCATATGGATTATCTAATCCATATGATTTATACGGATTACATAATCTGCATCGTTCATGAATGCACCATTTAATGACGGATTCGGTAATCCGTGTAATCCTTACGGATTACTGAATCCGTATGGCGAATAAACGTCCAGCTTACCTCTCCAGTGACGACGACCACGCGACCAACCGCTCCACTCCGACGAAGCAATGGCGTAAATGACCAACCAGAAATCACCTCCAGCAATGAACCAGCTCAAATGGCCTTCAAAGCAATGCTCTATACTCCTTTGGTTTGGCAGCTCAAATGAACTTCAAAGCAACTCAAATGGACTCCAAAGCATTTACTATGGACTTCAAAATTTTATGTGCTTTTCTCTGAGGGTATTTACGAAATTTTGAAAAAATCAAATGGTGTAGGAGAAAAAAGAATGGTGTATGAAGCACGCCCCTTTAGATACTAGGCTTAGGTCCAAGTAAATAAGTCAGAAGGTCTTAGAAAGCAATTGACATTGTTAGCACTCGGTTTTAGCATTATGTTGTTACATTCCATTATGCATTCTGTTATTGCATTTAGTTAGTTGTTGAGTTGCTTAGGAAATTGTTGAGTGAGTGAGGGTAGTGCGAAGTGTAGGTTGGCATCATGCCACTGCTAACATTGATTGTACGTAATGGTGTTTTCAAAAATGGAGAAAATGAATGAATTCAGTTTTGCCTTCCTATTCCCCTTTCTCTTCCTAATTTTTTTATAGAGTTCTCCCCTAGTCGAAAAGGGTTGCTATCAATATATATTTGGAAGTTATTTTATAACCTTCTTTGGATTATAAAAAAAATGATGGAGTTGAAGCACTAACTAAGAACAAGAATTGTAATAACTTCTTTCTAATCTGAAATAGTTCCTAAATTGGACCTCCAATGACTAGAAGCACAATCTACAGTAAATCTTGAAAGTCCCCACACACTCTTATTATAAGTGGAAGAGCTTTTATTGCGAAGTGTTTGCCCTAAATTTTATATTTCATATATTATATTAGTTTGTTGTTGCATAAGGTTAATATGAACGTGTACTGTACAAAATGGTAAAATTACATGTGGTCATTACTGTGGGATTACTGTACACTTATCTGCCCTCCGTGTCAACCTTGTAATAGGAGTGCGGACGTCAACCCTCAACAACAGGGTCTCTCTGGCCAACAACACCTTATTTGTTACACTTATTCAAATAAGTGTAACCGCTTTATCTCCTAGAATATCTCTAACTATCTTTAAGGGACTATCTACAAGTTGTTACTTATCTACAAGTAACAACATATTTACAAGGTACACATTATCTCTTATTCAAAATACATAATTGCCTGCTATTTTCTGTTATCTTATCAACATATTAATTAACAAAACAAAGGCCCAAGGCCCACACTCCACGTTATAAATACAGGTTCTCTCTAAACCTTTACTCACTCAATAACTCATCACTCATTCACCATCCGAGACACACTCGGAAACCTTCTACTCTTCTTTATTCCGATATCACCTCAAACTTTCTTACTCAGTTATGTTTCCATAATTGATGTACTTACTTGAGCATCAAAGTCCTTTCTTTTGTTTTGCAGGTCCCTTCCTTAACAATGCTGACTCACCGTCCGATGTGCAGAGTTTAGAACTCATTTGGATCATCATCATACGTGAACCAAATCTCATCGCCCGACTTCCATCATCATCAGTGGCAGATCTAGGACCCTGGGTTAGTGGGGCAATTTATTTAAAAAATAAAAAATTGATAATTATTATTATAATATGGGATAGTTGGGTTCAAACACAAAGATAAAAGGTACAAAATATAAAATTTTAAGATAAATATGTACATTTTATTAAAATAAGAGGATACATTTACTTACTCTCACATATGAACTGATAAGAAAGTTCAAATACATAAAATTACGGGGTGCAAAATATAAATTTAGGAGGTGCAAAATATAATATTTTTGGACAAATATTAATTGTTTTATTGAAATGAGGGGGTGCATTTGTCCACCCTCATTTTAACATGGCTCCGCCAGTTATCATCATACGTGAAATTTACAGATTTTGGTAAGAACATAACGCCTAATACTAATGCAGAGAAAGCAATAAATTTAAACATAGCAAGGGATTGAGATAATAATGAAAAAGTGCGAAAAAAGGATATTAGCCTTATCTTGCTATGTAACAAGCGCTATCATTCGTGGTAAAAGAAGGATATATTTAGATAATAATGAATAAGTGCGAAAAAAGGATATTAGCCTCATCTTGCTATGTAACAAGTGCTACCATTCGTGGTAAAAGAAGCGTATATTTGTATTCATGTGTAAAATAAGGAATTGCTAAATTCATGTTTCGCCTCTATATAGATAGTGCTTATATATATAAGCATTGTGTAAAGGGCATCGGAGGATCTATTTTTAAGTGAGGGTGTGCACATGCACCCATCACTTTAAAAAATTACATATAATTATCTAATAATTTTTTATTTTGCCCCCCTAATTTTATATATTTGAACCCACTACTTTCATATTTCTATATTTTCATATTTTATACTCTTTAATTTTATATATTTGAACTCATTATTCTCAATTGCCTCTATTGATCCAGGGTCCTAAATCTGCCACTGGTAAAGGGCATTATTTATCCTTAATTTTGGCGTTGTGAATCATGGTAAACTAAATCCTTCCAATATGATGAAACTATAAAATTTTCAACTCAAGCTTGATACAACATGTATGAATTGGTAGCCTTAGTAGAATTTTAGGCAGGTTTGTGTCTCCCATGCAATGAACATAAAAGGTTTATATCAATGTTCTATTAGTGGTAGTTACAATACTAGAAACAATTGTTGGGTTGTACTACACCAGATGTGATTCCTCCGGCATGATTGCATGAAGCAACTGCTTGCTTGCTTTCATATGTAAGCATCACATCTTCCAAACTTATTCCAATGCATGGATACTTTGGACTACAATTGATGTTAACTGCAATCTCTGTTGCTGAGGTTCCATGAATATCTTGGTATATAACATTGCTAACTTCAACCCCGGAAACCTGATTATTGTTAATTTGGCAAAAGAAAAAAGAGAATTTAGCTAGCTTATGCTAGACATTTTTGGAACAAAAGTTCTCATGTTCAAATTTAATTCACGTTTTATGCTATATGTAGATCTTTTTGTATAAGCTTTAAAGTGAGGTAATATAAAAAAAATACAAGCTAGAAGATGGAATTTTCCTGACAAACTCACCTGACCCAGACAATTCTTCTCATGGGGGCAATAATTTTGGTCAATCACAATGGGATTTTGGACATTAACCATGGTAGCATGTTGGAAAAGGATGTTCCTTGCAAATCCATTGCTAGGTCTCCCCCAAGACTTAATTCGTACACCATTTTCAGTTCCAGTAAATGTCATTGTTTTAACTGTGACATTTTGCACACCAGGCTCTTGAAATTCCTTGCCTAAACTTCCAACACTACTACCACATCCATGTTAAATCAATATTCAACAAATACTAATAGTAATAATATACTCTCTAACACATTTTTAACATATTGATATATATTGACTTAATAAATGTAGGAGTCACTACTATGAGGATCTCGCTCATTGGTATGTCTCACATAAATTTCACTTAATAATGTGTATGAATTTTGAGTTTTATTTTGATATATGTAGTCAATATAATATGTTTATACCATTAACTAATTAATTAAAAAATTGTGTTGAAAGTTGATATGATGCAAGCTCAAGAGTAATCAGAGTTGAAGTTCTAACACGATGGTGAAAAGTTTTCAACGGTTGAGCGATGTGAGATTTGGGGAGAGAATTCCCTCCATAAGTGTCTCGGAATGATGTTGGTTATTTTGTTATGTGTAATGAGTAAAAGTTGGCTTATTTAGGGAGACAAAGGACCTTTTATAATTTTTGGGCCTTCTGGTACAAGACTGACCCATAGTCTAGACGTATATCATATAATTATTATAAAATCAATAATTTGTAATTATACGATAATGTATGATTTGATTACAACAATTTTAATACTTTAATTTCTATATATTTAAATAAAAAAATTATTTTATTAGTTTTGCATGAAGATTATGAAAAATACATAGATCATTACCTGATACCATGACCTGGTCCACAAGCTATGTTTTCTATCCACAAATTAGTAGTTCCAGGACCAATTGAGATGCAATCATCACCGGTTGCTATGTTAGAGTTTAGAATGGTGACAGTTGATGAGAGTTGTACATGAATGCCATCAGTGTTAGGGCTGTTTCCTGCAGCTGATACCTTGATACCTTGAAGTTTCACATTATTGCATCGGTCAATAACTATATGGAACATTTGGCTGTTCAGAGAGGTCACTCCATTGATCACAATGTTGTTCGAATTGGTAAATCCCAAGTTCTATAATTATATATACACAAGAAAAAAATGACATTAAAATTATATTCTTCTTCAAAGTTTAATCAAGAGAATAAGGACATCATAAGGAGGTTCAAATTAGAAAGATTCCAACCTCATGAGTAATAATTTTATTGTTCCACAACATCATTATCATCATAATATAAATATAAAATTTCATGTACAATAAATTTATAGCCCATCTTATTGTACAAAAAATATCATATATATAATTTTCCAAAGAGGAAGAGTATTAGACAAAAAGTTAAGCCGTTATTATGAATAATAATAATACTAATAATACTAATACTAATAATAATAATAATAATAATAATAATAATAATATATTTAAATTATTAGTATATATATGTGTGTGACTTTTTAAATAGTCATGACCATGTATATATGAATATATGGTTCAAATTCTTAAAATAAAAATTGTTCTTCTTAAACCAAAAAAAAGTAAAATAACATCCATATAAGAAAATATTATTTTTTTTCAAAATGTATCTTACATTTAGTCTTAGTCTAATTACAAAAATTTAGAAGCAAGACTCACATATATATCCAATTCAAAGAATGAAAAACACATGCATACCGTAGCACCAGTTGGACAAGTCTTGCCAGATCTCTTACATGCCCACAAGCCTGTGCCTTGTCCATCAAGAACACCACCAATGATTGAAACTCCATCAACATCATCAAAAAACAACCAATTTCCACCATTTCCAATGACATCATAGTAGGAAGGTGCAAACATTGCACCATCAATACGTATTGTGATGCCCTTATTGTTACACCTCCCCTTAAACACTACTTTACCAACTAAGAACCTTCCTAGTGGCACATAAATGGTAGTTGGTGTTGTTGAGCTGCATGCTCTACCCCATGCACTCAAGAATGCATTTGTGGAGTCAGTTTCACCATCTGGTTTGGCCCCAAAATTGACAACATTCAAAGCTACCCCTTCAGCTATGGCTGATGTAAATGTGAATAAAAAGAGTGCCAGAGCATGAAAAAGTACTATTCGTGCCATTATAGTATACTCAAGTGACAATGAAGGGTGTGTACGTAAGTTAAAGAGAAAAAATACTTAAAAGATTTGAGGAGAAGAAATACTAAAAGGGTAGTTGTGGTGTATGGACGTTGGTTTGTAGAGATATTTATATTTAGAAAATGAATTCAAATTAAAAAATTGAGAAAATAAACATTTGGATATATGCATGAGGAAATTAACACTTAGTTTGTCTTCTAGTAAGGAAAATCATGCATGTGTCTACTAATAATTGAGACATGCAAGAATGGACAGTGATGTGGTGCAAAGAAAAAAGACAAACTTTTTTAAGGTAAATTAAAAAAAAAGACAAACAACTAATACGTAAATGGTTGTTGATAATACCAAAAACACTCTCAAGAGTGTGAATTTTTATTCCTTCAGGTTGCAACTTGCGAACATATATAGCTAGCACTTAGTATGAAGCCCTTATGCCTCATCATATGTTCATGTTTTATGGATTAATGTTATATATCTTCCCAACCTTGTTCTCTTGCTTTAGGCGCAAGATAAACGCCTCCCACTAACATATGATGCATATATCTTCAATTTGAATATTTTATTTGGCGGCTATCCAAACAAAGCACAAAAATCAAAGGTGTGAGTCATACAAATATAAAATAAATTTATGAATATATTATCCTATTCTTTATTAATGAAAGACATAAGCGTACGTCCACTCATGCTACGCAAAATTGTTCATCTTTTGAGATAACTATTATTAAGTATTAATTATAAATTAGAGACTTTAATATTATAAAACATGGAGTGATGTATCTTTCTTATTTTGTGGCACATTTCTTCTATAATTTATATTAAATTAAATTAATATTTTTTCTTCTTTCATAAGTTATCCAATTAAAATTTTTATTAATTATTTTATTCAATGTTAAATTAACCAGTCAACATTAAATATAATGAGATATTTAAAGCTATCGTTAAAATAATATTTTATTAAGTAAAATAAATTTTAGAAATTTAAAAAATAAAAAATTTTAAATTGTTATGTCTTACATTTTAATTTGTATTTTTATGAGCAAATAAATAATTTTATTTAAATACTTTTAAATTTTTATCTTCTTTATATTTCACGTATTTTTGTGTAATGTAATTTTCTTTCATGTTACCACCCACATATAGTGCTGGTAAGAACCCACTAATTCCTTAATCAGATACCTCGTACCTTGGGGGAGTTGATATATCAATTTTGTGTGAGGATGAAAACCTTAATGGAGATAAGTGATGAGAAGGGTGAAGATTGTGTTTTGGTAGAACCTTATCATGTGAGACACTCAGTGATAATGGGAGTTGGTAGAGTTATAAGTTTAGATGTATAAACCTTGTTATATGCTATAATGGTGACCTATATCTTCCTATATTTTTGATAAAAATGTTTTGAGATATTTGATTGACGTCTTTTGGATGAGTCATCTGAAAACAAAGTGTACACAAGTTTTGATGTTTTAGATCATGATGGAGGTTTTTTATTTAACTATGTTTTATGTTATTTGAAATCTTTTTCAAAAAATGGACCAAAAACTGCTTTACATTTTCAATTTATCTCTTTTGTGTTTTGAAAACTATATTTAAAGAATGGATGCATGCTTTTAGACAAAATGAGTTTTTCATCCTTTCAGAGTTGTTTTGATTAATGTTTTTTTTATTAATGTTTTAGAAAAGAAAAAAGTTTATGGTAAAGATCTTGGTTTTACATGAAAAGTCACACAATACTAGTGAGATGGAAAATTAGTTAGTGGCATTCTATCTGAGAGGATTAAGTTTTGGGAATTTGGCTAAATCCTCCAACAAAAATGATGACATAACGAGTAAAGGATTGTAAAAGAAAATCAAGACTTACAAAAGGAAAGGAGTCGTATACTTGGACAATGTTGATAATATTCCTTGACAAACAAATTTCCAGGACGAGAGTTTTTCTTGTTAGGAAGCCTTGTAACACTGTGTTTTTTATAATGACTGATTAATTAAGTGGTTTTAATTAAATTATAGGAGTAATTAAATTTAATTTAGTGTCTAGAATAAATTAATTATTTATGTGGTGATGCATGTGTTTACTTATATTTTTGTGTTTATTGAGTTTTGGTGAGTTTAGACATGAGCAGATGGTCCTTGGAGTATCTTAGGGAGTGGATTTACTTAGAGAAAGTACAGGTGTAGAAATACGAGTTCTAAGGGTCATAAACCCTTCCCTAAACCCTCACAATTCAGATTTCATTTGTAAGATGACTCTTTTTCTCTTCTCTTTTCTTCTCCAAGAGAGACCCAAATTCTAAAAGTTTGACATTTGGTGTTGGTGATCAAAGGGGGCCCTTTTCATCTCCCTTTGATGTTGTTTTGTTGAGCCATAGAGTGGTAAACACCTCTTCTTCCTCTCTTGGATTCCATTTTTGTTTTCTCATAGAGCACCCATTGAAGCTCATGAAAAATCTTTGTTTTTGAGTTTTTAATTCTATTTGTGGTCGATTTTGGGTTTTGGCTGATTTTGTGGTGATGGGCTTGCTCTTGGAGTGGAGGAAAGTTCCTTCCTTGGACCCAAAACCCATTCCTTCTCCTCATTATTCACAAAGTTCTCTTTTGGTTCTATAGAGGTAAGTGAAGCTTTAATTTGGCTTGATATAGTACTTTGATTGTGTGATTTAAACTTGGAATAATGATTTGGTATGTGTTGGATTTGATGGAAAACTGTTTGGGTTTGATGTGGGATGAATGAGTCTTCGAAAAACTTCAAAAATGGAAGATTTGGGGAAGAGGATGAACAATTCAAATTTGTTCTACATAGTTCTAGCTTGGCACAAATTTTGGTTTGCTTGGCTAGAATTCAATTATTGAAAATGTTGTGTCTAGAGCGTTCTGGATGGGCCGCGCGATTGTTGGCTCGTTGGGCTAGAGTTTATTTTGAAAATGTTTCCTCTAGAATGTTTTTGTTAGGCCACAATTTTGGCTCGTTGGGCAAAATGTTTTGCCTGGGCTAGAATCTGGTTATTTTTTAAAATTCTCTTAAAACACTTCTGTTCTTTTGTTTTTTGATTCAAATGACTTTAAAATATTTATGCAAATGTAGTATGCTTATTTATACTATGATTATGTTGTTCTTAAAGTGTTTATATTATGTTGAGTTGGTTGCATTGTTGTTACAACATTTAAATTTTGATGTGGTGATTATAGGAATTCATGGTGTTGGATGTCTTACTATGCTTAATGAATTATTAATGGGTTCATAATTGTAATGTTTATATGAATGATGAATTTATGATATGGTGAACTCTTATGATGTTGAAATTAATGAATAATTGTATGATTGTTGCGGATGATGTAACATCCCCAAAATTATGAAAATGTGATGATAATTGGATACAAGTATGTTTAGAGAAAAATAACTATATCACTCTTTCCATGATGTAGAAATTACTAGAAAACCCTTAAGATAAAAATTTCAAAAATGCCCTTGGACATTTTTGAAAATAATCAAAATACCCCTAGATTGAATGGCATAATTACCAAAATGCCCCTAGGCCAAAAATGCTCAAATAACTTTAGAAATTTTGTAGAAACTTGATGAAATTATAAAATGTACTTAGCTGACTAAGTATCAACATATTTTGTGACACAAAACTCTAGAATAAAATTTCTACAAATTTTGGAAGATGACAACTTTGAGGCTGTATTCAAGAAAACTCAAGTATCAGAAAAATATGAAAAAATGGTACATAAAATCTATAGAATTTTCTCTTAATTATAGGATGAATAGACCTATTTAATAAAATGGTTTAATAATTTTGATGGTCAGAAGAAGTATAGACAATCAAAAATAAGATAAAGATGTAGTCTAGAATGAAAGGTTTATGTATTGCCCTGTATAAGACTGCTTGGGATTAATTTAAACTATCATTGGGATAAATTCTTAGGAACATCTAGAATTCTAATATTCAAAATTTTCTTTAGATAAAAGAATTCAAATTAAATTGGATTTCTTTTTACGAAAATACCATATTGAAACTAGATTTTTATTCATCATCAAAAATGACCACATGTAGCATGGAAGGAAGAAAAATTTGTATTCCTTCCCTTTGAGCTTGTTATTCACGTGGAGAAGCATGGAGAATGAGGAAGAAGCTTCTTGAATTCAGCCACTTGGAAGATAAGCCATAGGATGAAAACAAGTGGCAAGACACTTGTATGGCATGGATGCAAGGTAACATAAAAATCAAGCCAAGATTTCTCTACACTCTTCCATCTTGCATGTGGACAGCTCTAGACATTATTTCAACAATCTCAACGGTCAAAAGTTACATATGTGGGATAGAAGTGTACCTTTAAAATTTTAAAGAGATCCAACGCTTAACGAATCCAGAATTAGAATTTTACTAAAATAGTTTTGGGATAAACTCAAGAATGAAAGAAAAAGCATAAAAGCCTTCATTGGCAAGCTACTCCACGAAAATACAAGAAGGAAGGGAGAGGATTCATGAACTTGCCAACTCAAAGGGACACTTGGAAGAAGATTAAGAGAAGGCTTCATGAATTGGACAAGTGTTAGGACACTTGTAAGA
>PYAF01006280.1:2956-22733 GCA_007407185.1 Glycine tomentella | reverse complement strand
TTCGGATCTTGCTCACCTCGGTTCAGACAATTGTTTCCTCGTCTCACACCTCGGAAAACATCGGTTCAGACGAAAACCATCTCGGCTCGGATTCACTCACCTCGGTCAAGCTGCAAAAACTCATCTCAGCTCGGGTCTTGATAACCTCGGCTCGGGTCTTGATCACCTCGGTTCGGACGATCGGCACCTCGGCTCGAACATTGGACATATCGGTTCGGATGATAACAATCTCGGTTCGGACATCAATCAACCTTGCTCGAGTTCTTCCCAAAAAGCATGGTCGGCTCCATTACTGATACATCCCGACCACCCAGAATGCTAGATGACCGGGCTGAGGGGCATCTGTTACGGATAAAAGATAAACACATATTATCTTTTGTCCTATTAATTCAAATGTTTAAATCTCCATTGGTCTATCATCATAACTACCAGAAGATAATCACCAGAAAATAGAAGATATGAGCATTATCTTTCAGTTATCAATATCTCCACATATCAAGGAAGAAGATATTGGGCTCAACCGTCTACTATCAAAGTCCAGGTTTGAATCCTATAAATACCACACATCCCATGGTGAAAGGTACACACACACAATTCTGACTCTCTCTTTCCATTCACACGGCACACCGCACGCCAATTGCGTTGTGAGTATTGTTGTTGTGATCTTCTTCTTCCTTAAGCTGCTTCACTTCCATAAGCTTCTTAAGAGAGAGAGAGTCTGATCCTACATCAAATATCCAACATCACTTGTTGGACATTTCTGTTCTCTCCGAGCAGAACAATAATCTTACTCAACCTGAAGGTGTAACAAATTTGGCAAATCTAATACTTAAGCAAGTTCGTATGGAAGGTTTTATGGTAACTGCATTTTATCACTTATATCCGAAATTGTTGGAGTTTGTCCTGCCACATATTAGAGAACGGAAGGTTGTGTATGTGGAAGACATTGCTGAGGGTCTTGAGAATGGACCTGTAGCCTTGGTTGGCCTCTATAGTGGTCGCAATTTTGGTAAAAAAGTGGTTGTTGTTGCTCATGACTGAATACAGATGTTTTTGTTGCACATTGCTGTCTTTTTTTTTTTTTTCATTTAAAGTTTTTGTTCTATTTTTGTGTTGAATAGTAGGCATCTTTGTGCCCTAAAAAATTAGGCATCTTTGTATGGCTTTTGCGATCAATATTTGTGGTATTTGAGATAGTTGTGTTGGCAAATGTTAAAATGAAATTCCCTTTAGTGATATTATGTCATAAAGCATTCTGTGTATAATCTTCTGTTACTTCTAAGTTGTGAAGATTATGATATAATTTTCAGGATATACGAGTGAACAGAAAGGGTCTAGATGGTGGATAAATCGTTGGTCTCTTGATGAAGTTGAGAAAAATTTCAGAAAAAAAAAAGGTTTAGGGATTCAATTTATTTAAAATAAAAAATAGTGAATGGGAGAACAATGTCATTTAGGCATGACACTCGGTAGGTGGAAGGCCTATTGTGTGATTGATTCAACAAGCTATACAATTTAGCCACTAACAAGGAAGCTCAAAAATTTAGCCATTAAATTTTTAAATTTTTAGTTTCTAAACAAATATTTCACTCTTTAACTTTTTTTATTAAGGTTTTTAATTTATAAACTTTTGAAAAATATGATTTTTAATCCCTAAAATCTCATTAAATAAATAAAAAATGGGTTCAAACTTTTATTTAAGGTTTGGAAACTAAAATTTCTAAAAAATTAAGAACTTTGATTGGTCAAACAAAAGTTTAAGAATTAAAAGCATAAATGAAAAAAAAATTTAGGAATCTTGAGCAGTCAAACGTTTATGGACTAAAAACACGATTTAAAAAAAATAAAAAATTATAAATTTAATTAATCCAAAATTATATAAGAATCCATTTAAAAATTTTAAAAAAATACATTTTTATGCATCTTCATAAAAATCTTTTTTCCTTTTACTTGTTTAACAAAGGACATTGTTGAAGAGATTATTGCTCTTAAGCAAATTGACAAGTGGAATTCCTATGATTACCAGGGAAGCTAATGTTGTGGCAGACATACTTGTGGGTTGGGGCTCATCTTCACCACCATTGATTAATTCTTGGTCTTCACCCCCATAGGAGATCTTAGCTCTCTTACGATATGTTTGGTTCGTGCGATGGAAATAAGATGTCGAAGACGGAAATGCCATTCGGGAATTTGGTACCAAGAAGTTTGAAGAGAGTTACAATCTTTTGGGACCCAAAAAGTAAATTCTCATCTTCCCAAAAATCATTTTGAATAATAGAAATCAATTGTTTCAATTAAATTTTTACTAATTTAATCGATTATTTAAATTTTTAATAATTTAACCTATCATTTATGCATCATAACGAATCATTTGGTATCTTAATTGATTAATGTGTTTATTTAATTGTGCAAGAGATCTTGAGTGTATATAAGATAGTATATTCCCTCTCAACATAAACTATTTCATACTCAAGAACCAATTAAGATTTCAACTCATGATCATTTTGATTAAACAATACAAGTCACTATTACTTGTATCAAATGTGGTTGGTATTATTATAAATCTTTCCATATTGTATTCAATTCTTACATATAAAAATATTAATATTATTATTATTAGACAAATGCTAACTAACTGGTGATTTTTTTATCAACAACGGTTAATATAAATAATATAGGTTTATATCTCTTAATCAAATAATTAAGTAGTCAAATTCCTTTTGGTGAAACAACTTCCTATCACTACTAACGTTTAAAAAATAAAGGAAGTTTATAATAATAATAATATTGTCAGACTGAAATAAAGCAAAATGAGAAAATATGAGGGTCCGTCGTGAACGATCGAAAAATCTGATGAAGATTGATTTCTGTGCCATACAACATTCGACGTGATGACAATGACACCCATTAGCCCTTTAAATTTTCCCATTTTCAATTACTCGGAATAGTGGCCAAACTGTAACATTAAAAAAAATAAAATACCAGAATGTCATGGGTTCCATAAAATTTATCAAAATGCTACGCCACCTAATTTGCTGACCACGTAAGCAAAATCCATAGGCTGACATGGCGTTCAGTTATTGGAAGATGTATTTCGCTACACAGAGTAGCGAATTACGTAAAAACTTCGAACTGTCATAACTTTTGACTGGAACGTTCGATTGAGGCGAAATCGGTGGCCAAACTCTTGAAATTGAGAGGAGAAGCCCTAGGAAAACTCTCAAAGGGGATTTAGTCAAATATTTTTTTTCCAAAAATGCCTCTAAGTGCCTAAAAATTACGATTTAGGATTCAATCATCCAAAAATTTCAAAATTGTCTACTTTTTTAATTATTTAATTAGTTAATTTAATGTGATTTTATATATTTTTAATTACTTCTCTCAATTATGATCATTTTGACATATCGTACGCTTCCATCGAACATTTCAATCAAAAGTTATGACCGTTCGAAGTTTATACACAATTTTGAATTTTTTGTCATATCTTATACATAATTCGTTACCCTATATAGCAAAATACGTCTTCCAAACGTCACGTCAACATGTGGACTTCAATTATGTGACCAACAAATTAGATGACAAATTTTATGGAGCTGGGAATATTTTTTATTTTTTAATTTTGCAGCTTGGCCACTGTTCCCGATTACTCCCTATATTAACCCAACAACACAATACAACAATACAAAACAACACACTGAACTCTCTTCACTGAAACGACACAAAAAAAAAAAACCTTCAGTTTATGATGACCCAAGTGAGGAACAAGCAAGTGGTTCTAAGAGACTATGTCACCGGATTCCCCAAAGAATCCGACATGAACATTGTTGAAGGCACCATAACATTGAAGGTTCCAGAAGGTTCCAATGATGTGCTTCTAAAAAATCTCTACTTGTCATGTGATCCATATATGCGACTGCTCATGGCCAAGGACCGTTCTCTCGGAGATGGCACCTTCACCCTTGCCTATGTATGTCACGCACTCTCTTTTTCACCTCAATTATTTTTTAATATTATTATTGTTAAATTTGAAATTTTGGCTTCTACTACATTTTTTATGTCTTATTTCTTACATACAAAAAATAAAAATAAAAATAAAAAGCAATTTTTGGTCAAAATTGTTGTTGAACCCTTTACAAAATGATTACTTTAATCCTCGTTTAGATTTCTCGCGTTCCTTGATAGTAGAAAATTGGCAAATTGCATACACAAATGCGGCATTTGCAGTCGCATTGGGATCACAGAAGTCCCATAAACATTATGGGTTCTGCCAAAATCACAGTTTTGATGATACCTTGTTCACCAATTTTTATTTTTTTTAGAAAAATAAATTGCTGAGAACAAAAATTATTGTTTTTTAAATAAACAGAGTAAAACCAATTGAGTGGTCCGAGACTCCGAGTGATATTGAGTTTGGTTTACCTTAAGTAAGGTTTCAGATCCCAGCCTCAAATGCAAAGAACGGAAGGGGAGACTTCACTAAATTTGGTTAGTTAGGATATTAGTCATTAGCAAAAGCTGGTGGTGGTGGTTACTCCACACTAATGTCATGATAACTAAAAAGAAAAAAACAATTGAGTATATAGCCAACTTAATCCCTGAAAAGTTATATCTCGCTGTCATTTTAGTCTTTAAAATTAAGAAAAACTCTTAAGTTTGTGAAATATTTTGGGGTTTTCATTTTAAGTCCCTAAAATTATTTGTTATGGTCCCTAATCCAGGACTTAAGTGATAATAATAATGTAAAACTAATCAAGAATATGTAGTATTGAAAACACATACTACATTTAATTTTAATAATATACAAATGTAGCTATTACTGCGGTAAAATTGTGCTTTGGTGACTTGTTGGTCATGGGTTCAAATCCGGAAATAGCCTCTTTGCATATGCAAAGGTAAGACTGCGTACAATATTCCTCCTCCTTACTTTCGCATAGCGAGGAGCCTGTGGACAATGGGGTACATAGTGCTTTTTTAGTTTTTTTACAAATGTAGCTATTAACTGTTGACTAATTGTTTGCAGCCATTGAGAGGATATGGTGTGTCTCAAGTTCTGGAATCTGGGCATCCAGATTACAAAAAAGGTGATTTAGTGTGGGGGATTACTCAATGGGAAGAGTATAGCTTGGTTCCCTCATCTCTAATACATTTCAAAATTGAGCACACTGATGTCCCACTTTCCTACTACACTGGAATTCTTGGTATATATTTAACAATTTCAATTCATATTGATTCTTAGTGAATGATGCAGTTGATTTCAATATGATCTGCAAGCCTAACTTATGAAGATTGCATGTGATAAATTAGTTCCTTTCTTTATCTAATAGCATTAAGTAATGGGTTAACCTGACCATCATAGAAGAGACTCAGGCACGGCTTTTATGGAAGCTTATTTGGGTTTGTTTTTGTCGTATCATATATGTTCTTAAGCAGGCGTTTTGAAAGTAGCATATGACCTTCTCATATAAGCTAAAGTGTTCAGTAGGCTTATTTCAATACGCTTTAAAAGGGTCCTGATGATGATATGTTATGTGATTATGTACTTATTAACTGAATGCATAATTAAACTGTTTATATAAAAGCATTCAGAATTGGATGTAGTTTTCCTCCAGCTACTTGTTCCAATACTGCTTTTCCATTTTCTTCTTTTGTTCAATGAAGGTTATATGGCTGGAATTGATCCTTTATTCATTAAAATACTCAGCTAACCAGCTTTGGTTTGGGGTAGAACCAAATTAAATGACCTTTATACTCATTTGGATTGATAGCTCATTACTTTTGTATATCTTTTACTGCCACATCTCTGTGATAAACACCTTCCCTTTCATAATTTTTAACTAAGAAGTACATACACTTGGAAACAGTGGTCATCTCATGTAGCCATGTTAGAATTTAGATACCTATCATATCTGTATACCTTTTAAAATTTGCCATATTGTCTTGTTCTTGTCATGTCATATCATATTTGCATCCCATACTGAATCTGTGCTTCCTAGGTTTTTATATTATGCTATTTTATGTACTATAGTACATTCTGCTTTATCAGAATGAATCTCAGCAAGCTTGCATACAAGCTTATAGTACATTCTGACCTATGTTATTTTCTTCTCCGGCCACAGGTATGCCAGGAATGACTGCTTATGCTGGTTTCTTTGAGGTAGGCTCTCCCAAAAAAGGAGACACTGTTTTCGTTTCAGCTGCCTCTGGTGCTGTTGGTCAACTTGTTGGCCAATTTGCTAAGTTGACTGGTTGTTATGTTGTTGGAAGTGCTGGAAGTAAAGAGAAGGTATTTGTTTAATTATTGTTGTTATACATGCCTGGATAAACGATTAATCAGCTTAAATGTTGGATATTTATTCTACTGCTTAAAATACTATTATTTTGAATTAGCCTAATTACAATAACAGCCACCAAAGCCTTTTCTATAAGGTGGGGTTGAATTGGCCTAGTTATATTACAGAAATACTTTTGGAATTATTTTCTTTCAGTTATAAATCCTTTGGCAGTGCAAACTTTTGAGGCATGTTGCATACTTTTGTGATTTTGCAATATCGTGGGGGGAATTGAAATAAATGAAGTTTTAGTCAATGCAGGGTATTATTATTTATGCCGATTATTAGGATTTCCACTCTAATATTTTTTATAATTAAAAAATGTGTAGTATTGTGTTTCTATGTTCATGTTTGTTTGCAAAGTGTCCAACTCCCACCTCTTCCCACTGCACCAAGAAAAGAAATTTATGAACAACACTGTGACAGAAAGCATTGACAATGCTTCTGCTTCTTATAAAATTTGGAATAGGTAGGCCAGATAATTAGTCCTCCTTTCACTTAAATGCATGTGTCTTGCAACCAGGTGGATCTGCTGAAGAATAAATTAGGATTTGATGAAGCTTTTAACTACAAAGAAGAGCCAGACCTCAATGCAGCTTTGAAAAGGTCAGTATTTAACAATTTCCTAATGAATCAACCACCAATATCGTCCTCGAACTATTACCCTTTCTCCTAAATAGATTTTTCTAAAGTATTAAAACTATTTAAGGAATCCCCGACGTATTAAATATCCATTAGTTTAGTCCCTACATTGATGCATTTCAGTAAAGTTCAGGGACTAATTTGAAGGGTGTCTTAATATTTAAGGGACTGCTCTGAAAGATTTCCAATACTTTTATGTCTAGTTAAGAAATTTTATTTATTTTAAAGACTATCCTGGAGAAAAGTAATACTTTAACAATAAAGTTGGTGGTTTACTCGTTTCTTGATAGAGAAATTTTATTTTAAATTGTTTATTACCGTAAAAGAAGTAAAATTACCGTGCCTAGTAACATGATCAAGCAACTTAAAGTAGATATCAATATACAAAGCAGGTACTTTCCAGAAGGCATTTGAGAATGTTGGGGGCAAGACACTTGATGCAGTACTCCCAAATATGAAAGTCCATGGCCGCATACCTGTCTGTGGAATGATCTCACAATACAATCTTACTCAGTCAGATGGTGTAACAAATTTAGCTAATCTTATATTTAAGCGGGTTAAAATGGAAGGTTTTATTGTCACTGATTTCTATGGTCTATATCCCAAATTCCTGGAGTTTATCCTGCCTCATATCAGAGAAGGGAAGGTTGTGTATGTGGAAGACATTGCTGAGGGCCTTGAGAATGGCCCTGCAGCCTTGGTTGGCCTCTACACTGGTCAAAATGTTGGTAAACAAGTGGTCGTTGTTGCTCATGAGTAAACCTTGGGTGAAATCATATAAATGAAGTTTTACTTCTGAATTGATGATTTACAGTTGGATATTGAACTTTCTTTGTATGGTTTATACAGTCAAAATCTACTGTGTTGATTGTAATTACTGTTTGAGTGACATTTTTATTTATAAATAAAACCTCCAGTATGTGCAATTTTGTTACTTCTAATTTTCATATATTGAAGATGAGAATGAAAAGCTCATATATGTTCACAAATTTATGGAAATTCTGATATCTTCAAGCAGCAGTGAGGTGTTGGATTGTGGAGAACTCGAGCTTTAAGGTTGAGGTCCAAGTCTTGGGACAGCTCCAGATAATGATGTCTTGCTAATGTGTGAGTGATGCAATGTACACAATCATGAACCATCCTTGTCCAACACAGTTCTACTTGCTTTGGTTTCTACATTGGGCAAAACAACAATCACATCAATTGCATTAAAACATGAAAGGTCGATTAGTTTGTTTGCTTAACTGATCAAAGTTTAGAGATTGAAAGCTGCTCCAATGCTTACACATTGAATAAATGGGAAACCAAAATGCAACTGTTGGAGTGGTGTGCTATAATTGTCCTAACATGTAGAAGCAATTTACATGGACCTTTTTTTTAAAAGTTCAAAGGAAGTGAAACAACAATTTGAGTGGATCTCTTCTCCATTTTATTTAGATGGGCTTTTGGCTCCTATTAGGCAGCAATTATTATACGCATCTCGTTTTTTTCTTGGTGCACCCCATTAAAAATAATAAAGCACCTAGATGAACTTTTTTACCCTTTAATTATTTTAGTCTGACATCCTTAGTGTTGTCAGACCCCAATATGTCATGCTCCTTTCTTAATCTCGCCCCTATCCTCGATAATGACCTTAACGTCACCGCACTGATTGCAGCATCACCTACGTTGATAGTAGGGAGCCATTGTACACCTCTGCAACCCCCTTTGTTGAAGCCACCGTGGTAAGTGGATGTTTAGTTAGCTCACAACCTTTATAATAGCATATATATTATGGATTATTTAATCCGTAATTGTATCAGTTGAATTACGGATCATATCAATCCTTAATTATGTTAATACAATTATGGATTGAGCAATCCATAACGTATTTGTATTAAAGATTGGTCAATTCGTAATAGAAGGATTGGGGTGGTGTTGTGAGGATAGTAGGATCTGCTCTTTAGAATGTTTGTACAGTTGATCATCTCGACTTGTGCAGTTTTATTGAAAATTTGGCCAATTAGGTCAGGACCATCACCAAGCATCCCATGATGACCATAAGTTCTAGCATTTGTTGGCAAAGAAGACTGATGGGAATGAATCAAGCAAGGGATGAGCAATAGCGAATATAGTACTGTATAATTCATTTTATGGTGGGAGGAGTTTAGTCTAGGACTCCTTAATTATTGCGGTGGGAGAGAGTGAATCAATTCTTCAAGGAGTTGGGTTCTTCTATAGTGTTTCTAACATTACATAATTACTACATTATATTATATTTTCAACCAAAAAACTAAAGGATTCCTCAAAAAAAAAATACCTAAAGGGTGAAACATTTAGGAGGACATGAACCTAACACCTCATTCATACCTACAACCATCACTACGTACTAGTATAATAAAAAGAAAATATATTCATCATTTAACTAAATTTATTTTTATTCCTTGTAATAAGGATATGATATAATTAATTTTCTATAATGAATATTTGATCTTGAGAAGATGTGATATATATTATAAATAAAAATTTCAATTTCCCGTGTTATCTTCTATTTATGTATTTATTAAATGAAATAAAGTACTCGATCAAAATCATTAGAATTGACATAATAGTGGAGAATTTTGATAGTTTTCGCAATGTCAACTCTAGAGATCAACATAATACTGAATAGTAGTCAAATTGTTTTGTTCATGAGTTATCCTAAACAAAATTAAATATAAATAATATACTTTCTACATATTTTAAATTATATGTTATAAATATGTTATTATTAATTAAAATAATATAAATAAAAGACAAAAATATAACACAATATAGAAATGTCAGATATACGAAACAAATTATGTAAGGATAACATTTTTGTTATTTTGACTGTTAACTTGCCATGGCGATGGTTTTCATATGACATATACGGATATCCTTATCACATTAAGATCTTTTTTTTTTTTTTTTACGAAGCTTATCAAATTAAGATAAAACATTAGTTTCAGTCTCTAACATTTCAAACATATTATAAAAAAACATTTCAAACATATTATCAAAAAGCTATATAACTATATGAGATAGATAATAAGTATATATTAAATTATTTTTAAGAATGAGAATTTTAATTTATAATATAAAGGTGTTTCATTTTTTAAATTCAGATCTAGGAAAAAAAGATAAAGGTATTTAATATAATGCATGTGTATAATGTTATTAATACAGTATTTATATTAACATTAAATGATTTTGGGTGAATTTATTTAAATTTATAAAAAATTAATTTTACAATAAACATTTTTTTAATATTATACATACGAAGGTATTTTTTTAATCCGTAAAAATCAAACTCATCCCTTTCCGAAAATAGTGTATTCGACGATAATCAAATTGATGTAATAAGTGTTTTCTTTTTGTGAGCAATATAATTATATAACTTTTACTTTTCTATATATAAAAAATTATGTCGGTTATGTACCTTGTGCACAGGGTACCTTATGAATTTTGAATACAAAAACTTTAGCAAAGAAGGCTGTTAGGAATTATGTTTTTACTTTTTACTGGGTTAGGAATTATTTATATTCTTATCAAGTCATGTACATTTCTCTTAATATATATATTTCATTTTTTTTGCAAATTTAAATAAATAATACAAATTAAATAAATAATTCGAAAAAAGGGACAGTTTTTAAAATATTTTGAAATCTGAAGCTGCATAACACACCTAAAATAGGCGTGTTTAAACACGCCCAATTTAGGTGTGTTTAAACATGCCCATTTTAGGCGTGTTTGGGTGCATGAGGTCTATTTAAGGTGGCTCCAGATGCATTGGTTGAGTGAGTTGTTATTTGGATCCATTTCTTCAGATAGTGAGTTTTTAAGCGTCTGTATTTTACCTTTACCTCGTTTAAAGTTTTAGTTTTTGTTGGCGGCAAGATATGAGTTCAGGCACTGAGAGTGTTCGTGTTATGTTATTTTTTAATGGAAGAAAAGTTAGAGGACAACAGAGTGTTGTTTTTGAAGGTGACAATAGACCGACACGTATCAATCGAAGATCAACAGTGAGTGAATTGCATGAGAAGATACGCCAAAAATTAGGTCTAAAATACAACCAACGTATCATTTTGGTGACCACAAGATTATGGCAACAAGATCATTACACGGGGAGTCAACTGCTAGATGATGAAGACATAGAAATTGTAATGGACCAATTTCTAAAGCAGTCAACGAATGATTTGTTAGAATTGTACGTGGATTATACCACAGTGGAGGATGTTGTTTTACCCTTACCCATAAGGTCAGTCGCTTTTAATTCTGCGCATTGTGAAGCATCATATGCGACTCCAGGTGTAAACGTTTCTTAGGAAGCTGAACATGACCCAACTTGGGTTATGGATGACGATGATGAGGATGACGATGACGAAAATATCGCAATGGAAGATCGTCTTCTTGAGGAGGATGCTAGTGCGTCGGACAATGATACGGATGCTGGTGTGCATGCGACTGGATTCCAAGGAGAAACTGATGTGGGATTGTCTCAAATCCGTCATCGTGTCGATGTTGGAACTACTCAACCAGAACAAGATGTCGAAGGTATGTTAGAGCTTTAATCAGTGAAACTGTAGTGATATATGTTTAGTTGTTAGGTGAAATGTTAGATTGCGCATAGAATTAAATTCTTCTGATTTTGAATCATCAGAATATGTAGACCTAGTTCTCCTTTTTGAATAGAGGCTATTGTAGTTTCTCTTAAATATTTTAATCGAATGAAGAGACAATATACTTTGACATTGTTAAAATTTCTTTGAAGTTTTGCCTCCATGTTGTTCTTGTCTTTATTTTTCTTTATACCTTACTATTTTTTTCACTGTCTGATCCTACATAATCATTTTCAATATGTTTTTATTGGTTTGAGATAGATAATTCAAGATTTATTTCATCGAGGTATTCTTCTTGTCTTCATCATATTATAGTAGTTTATTTGGTTGATATGTTTAGGTGTTGAGGTCGTTCCTTTTTGAAATGGAATTCCACATTACACATATATTGATTGAAATCATCCAAGCGAAGAAGAATCTTTTACCGGTTCTACTTCGGGTTCGGGTTCGGGTTCGGTGCAAGGTCCATGACAATTAGGGGACGACTTGTTTGTTAAACAGGAATTTGCATCCAAAATGAAGGCACAAATTGTAATTAAACGAAACCTCATGAAGGAGCATCAAGAAGCAACTGTAGTTGAGAGTAAGCCTGACAAGTTTAGCATGAAGTGTATTCGAAACAACGATGGTTGCCCTTGGAGGGTTAGGGTAATCAAACCAACGTTCGGTGAGAAGTGGCTTGTTTCAAGATGAGGTGGAAAACACAATTGCCTAAATGATCATATTTCACAGGGTCACAAACAACTTGATGTTGATGTTATTGCTTCACTTGTTGTAGGTATGTTTCTATTAAATTTGGTGAATATGAAGAATATTGTTTTTAAATGTATGTTGTTAATGTCAATGTTACCTTTCATTGATAGGAATGGTTAAGGAGGAACCATCTGTGTCAATTGTATTAGTTCAGAAGAGGATCACCAATACGTATGGATTTAAAGTTTCATATGGAAAGACCTGGTATGCGAAGCAGAGAGCAATGACAATGATTTATGGGGATTGGGAAGATTCTTATGCATTTTTGTCGAGGTGGTGCGAATACATGCTTCATTTTTCACCAAGTTCTTTTTATGATATTCAAACAAATGCTTATTTTGTGGCAAATCGACTGGTACGGGCAAAGCATGTATTTCATCGCATGTTTTGGACTTTTAGGCAGTGTTGCAAGGCTTTTAAGTTTTGCAAACCCATCATTCAAATTGATGGGACTCATTTATATGGCAAGTATAAAGGAACATTGTTGATTTCCACGAGTCAGGATGGAAATAATGAGTGTCTGCACTGGCATTTGCCATTGTCGAGGGGGAGACGTTGGAAGCCTGGGAATACTTCCTTGCTAACATTCGCCTCCATGTTACCCAAATGCAAAATATATGTCTCATTTTAGATCAGCACCGGAGCATCATATCTGCTGTGGAGAACCATGCCAGTTGGCAACCACCTTTTGCACATCACGTGTTTTGCCTTCTTCATATTGCCAGTAATTTTAATCAAAGGTTCAAGAGTGAAAGATTGAAGAAGAACCTCATGACTTTAGGTATGTTAAGAATTATTTCGAATACATTAAGCTGAGACAAATCTGTAAACGGAATAGTGTTAATGTTAGTATTATTCTGTAGGTTATACTCCCAGTAAGGATGATTTTGATGCCGCGTTTGCACGGTTTCGTGATACCAGTCCTGAAGTTGCAGAATGGATTGATGGGACGTAACGCGCCGCGATCATGCTCCACCCGAATCTGTTGCTGAGCAGCCATGATCTAAGAAGTCGCGCAATGTGCGCTTTAGTAAAGCGCAACATGGCGATCAAATTGGGCTGAACCTCACCCCAGTGCGCAAAATGTCTATCAAAGAAAGACAGGCGCAAGTATCCACCTTTAAGTTCGGTGTCTGCCTGAGGTTCATGACCAAAAACCTCCTCAACGACGGTCTCCCAATCGGCCACGGTGACTCCTATTACGACTTTGCCCTCAGTGGGTAAACCTAAAATATCAGCCACATCTTCCAATGTGATGGTCATTTCTCCCTACGTCATGTGGAAGGTATAGGTCTCTGGTCTCCACCGCTCAACCAGAGCACTATTAAGCGCAGCATCGATCTTAAAAAAAATAACTAATCAATTCATATGCATTCATTTTAAATAATATTGTTTACTCTACTAATTTCCCACTTGCATACCTGAATATGTCGCATGCGTGCGACATGTAGAAAACCAACATTTCCTAACATATCACCAACGATGTCAGGTATATCGTCGTGTTGTGGCCCCCCGTCGCTTTACCGCATCGAGTCTTCAACAAGCGAGTTGAGTCCTCATTCCACACAGCTTGTGAAACGTGGGTCTGCTGAGTCCGCCTATGCAAAACACCCCACTTATACGGGGTAGGAATGACATGTGTGGTCGAATCCATGGGCTCACCCTCATGATCGGATCCAGACCGCGAAGAATAACTCGAAGATGAGTCAGCCATTTAACGACTATTATAATGACCCAAGTTTTGTAGAGGAAAAAAAAAGCGTTAGCGACGGATTTTGCGACGGTTTTAGCGACGGCCAGAGAGTGGCGCCGTTAGCGTGGGAGGTGTGCCAAAGTGGCGCGATTAGCGCCAGTTATGGCACTGTTAGCGCCAGAATGGCGTGGAGACCCCCAGATTTAAATATTTGGCGCGATTAGCGCCAGAATGCTCCAGAAAGCCATTTCTTTCGAATTCTTGGCGCGATTAGCATGGGGAGTGACGCCAGTAGCGTGGGGACGCGTTCAGGACCCTATAAAAGGGTCAATTCTTCTTCTTCCTCGAGCTTCCTTCCGCCATTAATGAAGTAGAAAGCTTCATATCTCCTCCATACTTCATCCAAACACTTCCTATCCTTCAGGAAGGTTGTAAAGAACTACTCTGTGAGCTAGAATCCAGTTTCTAACTTCCTTAAGAGCCATCAATCGGAGAGATCCCGTTCTCTAGAGAATTTGACAAAGCTTGGATTTTGAGGAGAAAGAAGGAGATTCAAGGACGCTGAAGCTTGGAAAAGCGATCCTTTAGCCTTCCTCGACTGTTTTGAGGTAAGAAACTTAAGTTTTACCGATTGATTTGTGAAATTGGTGATGGGATGAATAGTAACCCATTTGTGTTAGGACTGGAATCAGGCTTGGGTTTTTTAGAAAAGTATGTTCAAGAGGTTGTTCTAATAAAGAATGAACTTTGAAACATGACTTTAGATGAAGTTTGGTTTTGACTCTGAGATATGTATGAATAGGAAGAATGTGGGCTAAATGATGGGTATTATGAGATATATGGGCCTAAGTGCTTTTACAAAAGATATTCATGAGGCTAAATAAACGGTGAAAACGTGCTGAAATAACTGTTTTAGCTAAGTGGATTATTATTGATATATGGCCTGGATAAAGGCAATTGAACTAGTTGAATTGACTTATGCAAAGTCTTTGGGAGACTCTAGTGCCTTGGTTAGGCAAAGATAGATCCTGTCGAGGGTCTGTAAGTCACTAGTTGGATGACTAGCTCTCAAGACTTGATATAAAGTAATAAGGGATTAGAATGATATAGATAACTACTCTTCTTGTCTTTTGAACGGTTAAAAGCCGTTATTGTTGATTAATTGTGTACATGTATATAGGGTGGGACACCGAGAGTGTCAGTGGCGGAGACCACAGTCCAGGGATTGGACAGTAGAGCACTACCATGCCAGGTAAGCTCTTTGTTCTTGGGAGTGTTTCCCACTACTTGTGTTCCTCCATACTCCGAGATGGAGTGATGGGTGCATATATGATTTACATGCATTGACATGGTTGTCATAGCATTCTTCATAATGATATGTATGCATGTATCTGTGCTTTGTGTATGGTTTCCTTTCAGATAGATCTTCTGGCCAGTAGATAGATATGGACCTCCCTAGGAGTAGAGCGCAACTCCTAGTTTGGTTTGTTCCATAGGAGAGATTCCTTAAGACCAAGAGATAGGTGGTCTTGTGTTGTAGTAGCCTATTCTCAGAGGTACCATATGGTGTGCATCCTTGCGTAGGGGTAGCTCCTGTTGGATGACACAGGTGTGAGTTCCGGCCTCACACCGTGGACTGAGATGGTCCTGGATACTTATGATGTTACACATTAGAGCTTGTGTGTGCCTATGTGTTGTTGTGATGGTGTTATGATGCATGTTAATGTATTATGATCATGGAAGTGAGCCAGGGTGAAGGAGAAGCTCCAAGAACCCTGAGCTTACTGAGATTTTTATCTCACCCCATGTGTGTGGGGATTATATTTTTTTCAGGTTGTACAGCTGACAGAGATGAGGGACCCCAGGATGAAAAGCCCTAGTAGGGGACATACATGGTATAGCTGCTTGGAGCAGTGTTTTGAAAGCTTGGTTGCTCATTGTTGTGTACAGACATATATATGATATGTGTTGTTATTTTGTACCCCTGTGGAGAAAAGTGTGTATGCTTGCATATATTGAATTTCTGTATATGGTGTACCCTCATATAAGGATCTGATATGTGATATCAGGCACTGATGCCTACTATTTTGTATGGATACAGTTAGAGTATTTTGATGGAATGTACATATAATCTATGTATAGGCAGATGAACATCTATGGCTTATAACCTCCTGGTATATCAGTTTGGATAGTATAGTCTTATCTGCCGTTGTTTTACGTTATTTGGATCACTAAGACTATTGTGGTAATCTGGCATTCGTTTACTTTACTGTCTATACGTACCGTACATAATGAATCAAGAAAGATGGTTCTGGGAATGCTTCCTAAAGATTGGAATGATTGAATTTTAATTAATTACCTTATCTGATTAAATAATATGTTAATACACCGGATACATACGGGGTGTTACAACTATCTTAATATAAATTAATCAAAATTAAAATTAAACAAAATTTGACTTCGGTTGACAACACATTACAAATAATTATCATTTCAAATTAATTAAACCCAATACATAACTATCAATCCTAAACCCTAACCCTAAACCCTAAACCCCTAAACTAAACACCCTAAATCCTAAACAATTACCCTAACCAACATCAACACTAAACCATAAAACCTAACCCCTACACCCGAAACCTTAACCCCTAAACCTAAAACATCGTTGAATGCCACCCTAAAGCTAACACCCTAAACCCTAAATCATAAGCCCTACACCATTAACCATACACCGTAACCCTTACCCTAAACCGAACACCCTAAACACTAAACAATTAACCTAACCAACATCAACACTAAACCATACAACCTAAACCCTACACTATCCACCTTAACCCCTAAACCAAGCACCATAAACCCTAACCCCTAACCCATTAACCATACACCCTAACCCCTAAACCAAACACCCTAAACCCTAACACCTACACCATTAACCATAAACCCTAATTCCTAAATCAAACACCCTAAACACAAAACAATGAACCTTACAACAATTACTCACAACACCCTAAACCATCAACCATAAACCCTAAACCCTAACCCACAAACCAAAAACCCAAACCCTTAACCCTAAACACTAAACACTTAGCATAAACAACATCAACCCTAAACCATAAAACCTAAACCCTAAACACTAAACCCTAAACCTTACATCGTAACAATTTACAAACCTAACAATTTTCTACAAACCTACCATGGGCAAATTTAAATAAATAATACAAATTAAATAAATAGCTAACACTAACATGATAACAATTTTCTACAAACCAACCATGGGCAAATTTAAATAAATAATACAGTTGTACACGTCCTCAAGGGCAGCATTCATGGCAATCAGAACGTCTTTCTCCCGAGGGCATGGTATGGCTTTGTTCTTGGTGTTGTTTAATAGAATAGATGTCGAGTGCCGCTTTTCCCCGTCCGAGAATCTATTATATAAATAGCTAACACTAACATGAACGAACTAATAAATTTTCCTACTAACATGTACGAACCTAATAATTTTGGAACTAACATGTACGAACCTAACATTTTAGTAACCTAATAAAATTTCTACGAACCTAATAATTTTCCTCAAACCTAACATGTACGTCACTAACATGTGCACCCTAACAATTTTATACGGACATAAAATGTATGACACTAACAATTAAATAATATAACATGCTAAATTATAGATTCTAATTACTTGTTAGCAGAGCTTCGATGCAAGATAAACTCTAAAACGAACCAAGCCTAACTTTTTACCCAACAGGTTAAATAGTGCAAATGGTAAAAAGTGATTTTTTTGGCCTTATATAGACCCAAACACGCCTAAAATGGGCATGTTTAAACACGCCTATTTTAGGCGTGTTACACAACCCCAGATTTCAAAATATTTTGAAAACTGTCCCCTTTTTCGAATTATTTATATAATTTGTATTATTTATTTAAATTTGCCCATTTTTTATCTCTCTCCAATAGTATTAATTAAATAAAAACTTGTGTTCATGTATAGTATGTGTGTGTGCCTGGCACTGGTAGACAACAAACATACTCACAAGTCACCTCACTACACACAAGTAGCTATGATATTCTTTAATTATTAAATGAAAGTATTGAATCAATTTATTTTTTATTTGGGTATATACCCACAATTCCAATATGTCATTGACGCCTCGTCTAGTAGTATTGAGAGAATTTCTTCTTATTTTATCATTTTTTAAAATGTTACTAATAATAAAGAGTTAATTATACTAACTTTCCTTATAATATTTTGAGATTGCATGTATTCTTTTTGTTTTTTTTTCTTCTAAACTCTTGGTATTTTTTTAATTGAAAGTCAATGTCTAATTTATCAAAGTATCTAGATTTATTTAGACTAATTTTTTCCAACAAATATTTCCTTTTTTACATAAGTATACAATGTTTTCCAAATAATTAAGGTAATCATTTAATTTTTTTCAAATAATTTCTTTTATTTTTAGAAATCAAATTTAAATATAAAAAGAATTTATAATAATTCACGCATATTTCTTCAACTAAATGATTTTCATGGATATGTTTTTTAAATAATTAAAAGGATTAATGTAGGGAAAGATGAATGAGAATTGAGAACTATAGCATGCGATCTAAATAGATCTCAAGATGTGACAATATAAGTTACTTAATAATAAAATTGTGAAGCGATGAAACCAACACAAAACCAAATGGTAAAACACGACGATTTGAAAGAAAGACCCAAAAAAATTTCTGCAGCAAAGCTCTGCCAACAAGTAAGTGAATTTAATAATTTTGCATATTATTTAATATGTTATATTATTGAATTGTTAGCGACGTACATGTGTTAGACTTTTGGCAAGCGTACCAATTGTCGTTGTAAGTTACAAAATTTATAAAAGTTCGTCTCCACAGGGACTTGATTTTTACTCAATTAATTCAAATAAAACTTATCAGTTTAATAGTTTATATACAGCGAGTGTGAACGAAGTTGCATGTGATTGTGGATTAATAGAAATTACAAAAATCCAAAAGAAACGGAAATAATAAATCTAGTACGGAACATTACGAATAATTTACTGAAAATAAAACGAGTTTGATTAATTAAAGAGCGTAGGATTGGATTTCATCGTTCATACCCTTAGTATTCAATTAATATTACCATGCATAAGTTATTTTCTATTATTATTGATGCACACATAAAATCACCCCAAATCGATGTCTCGCATTTGAGAATCCTAAGAATATTTATCAAATATCGATTTCTTGCATATGAAATAAATATCCCAGCGTTATGATTATATTCCCGTGTTTATTGCAATCTAAACGTTATGCTCTATGTCTAGCAACGTATCGTAAAGAGTAAATTTATTCATTTCAAATCCTAAGATTACTTTTCAGTCTCACTTCGAGTTTAAGTTCGTGATACTAGTGATCAAGTAGTATCAAGCGTTAAGTACGGAATAAATTTACCAATAATAAATAGAAAGACTTATGCAAAAATAAATATCAAAAGAAATACTGTAAGGGTAAGAAGATTACATCCAATCCTTTGAGAAAAGCAAGCCGAGCATGGGCAGAATCTCCGTAGAAAAATAGGTGAAAGGATTCATCACCGCTTTCCGATTCGGCAGAGTTTCCACCCTAATTTTCCCTCACTTACTAATCTAAACTCTCACTAAACAAGGATTAAAGAAGCAAAAAGCTTAGAAAAGCTTAGAACAAGAGAGAGAAGAGAGAATTTGGCTTGGAAGAATGTGTTT
>PYAF01006279.1:17213-32088 GCA_007407185.1 Glycine tomentella | reverse complement strand
GGTTTATGTGTTATGAGAAACTGGATCAGCAGGGGTGTGCTTTTATGCTTTGTGTGTGACTTTGATGAGTTGATGTTGTTTCATACATAATGTATCAAGAAAAGCGATTATGTGCTTCCGCTGAGTTTTATAAACTATGTTTTAAACGTTAAACTGATATTATTAATGATAACACGTCGGAGGCCTACGGGGTGTTACATTTTCACACAACCAATCAATCAAACAAACTTTCTTGCGTAATTTTCTGTTTTACTTTCAATCACATTCGTTAGCATTACTGTGAAATTACCCCAATCCCTGTGGAGAACGATACTCTACTTACCTAATCTTTATTACTTGCAAACGATCGTGCACTTGCCGTATAAATCGTCCATCAAATACCTTCCATTCACACACACTTCTTCCTCCCTAGAGCCAAACTCAAACTTCATCACAATCTCAATTTCAAGGTTCCATATTACTCAGAACAACCTCCTGACTACAACTCTCTAAAGAACCAAAGCCTAATTCCAGCCCTATCAATACTTGGTTACTATTCATCCAATCCCCAATCCACAAATTAAATGGTTACAACAAGAGTTTCTTACCTCAGTTCAATAGACGAAGGTTGGAGAAGTCTTTCTCCTAGCTCTGGCTTCCTGGAACCAGCTCCTTACCTCTCCAATGTTCAAATTCTACAAAATCTCAAGGGAATGGGTTTTTCTCACAATTCTCACAACCAAGGCTGGATTTTGGCTCTCACCTAGTTCTAATCAAATCTATAGAGGATTAGGAGGTGTTTTAGTGATTTAGGATGAACGTTTGAAGCTTCTATAACTCAATAATGGCTGCCTGGCTCAACGAGGAAGATAAACAGTGCTTTTCCCCTCTGAAAACGCGAAATCCCTTTATATAGGGGGCCTGCCAGAGGTCTGGCATGATCCGCGTTAGCCTTGGCGCTAACCGTGCCACAATGGCGGTGGGTCTGGCGCTCCCAGCGCCACCCTCGCGCCAAGAGCGTGGGATTCCAGAGATTCTGGCGCCCCAGGCGCCAACCTGGCTCCACCAGCGCCATCTTCTAGAGGCTCTGGCGTTACCCGCGCCATGCCTGGCGCTGATCGTGTGCAAATCCAGAGAAAATGGATTTTCCAGGCCACTTCCCGCACCACTAGCGCCACCTATGGCGCGATCCACGTGGGCTGCAAAACCAGTGGCGCCCCTCGCCCCATCTTGGCGCTCCAGGCGTCAACCTCTAGAGGATCTGGCATTCCAAGCGCCAACCTGGAGCTACCGGCGCCAACTTCTAGTGGTTCTGGCGCTGATCGCACCAACCCTGGCGCTTGTCGCGCCACCTCGCCAATACAATTTTCTCAGAGGGACCTGACGCTAACTGCGCGAGATCCAGCGCCATCCGCGCCAGGTCTGAGGGTATTATATATACTGGATAAGTATTCAAATAGGATGATAAAACACCTATACAAAAACCTAGCACAACATAGCTTATATAGTCGAGTACCATTTCGGCCATAAGATCTCATATTTCGTACATGTCTTAGTCTTCAACATATACAAGTGGCGAGTACCATTCATCCACGATTATAGTTAACAAATCCGCTTAAAGATAATTAACACCTAAAAAAGGTTAAGAGGTGTAGTAACTAACTGGTAATCAGAACATGAAGGCCTAGAGACCCAAGGCCCAATAAGGTCAGTATATAAAGGGAAAAGCCCCCAAGTAATGAGCATTGTTCATGTGAATATTCCATTGATATCATTTGTATCTATGAACCGAACCTTTACTTGGGTGTTGAGTGCTTTTTTGCAGGTACCCTCGATCCCTCACTCTTTTGGACTCATATACATCGAAGATACTGACAAGTTATCAACAAGAGAACCATTCGGCATAACCAGTGACCCTTCAACAAAAAAGTAAGTGTCTGATCTATTTGTCACATAAACATTTTGGCACCCACCGTGTGACCGAGTAAGTCATATCCCAACCCCAAGAGATTATGGCAATAACTAGAACTGGAACGAACACAACAATGGAACAACCAACAGATTCAAAAAATGAGGAGGTTTGTATAAAAGACCAGACCAACTTGTCCTCAATTGTGAGAAGGCTACAAGCTCAAGTCTCAGAAATGCATCGTCACCACGCAAAGGAAGTCATCGCCCTCTGGCAAAAAAATGTGCATATATGAGAATATAATAGGTCACGACAGCCTGAGATTAATCCACTTGAAGGAGGAGAAGCTAAGTCAACAGCTTTTGGTCTACCCAAGGCCACTAACTTAAGTGTGCGACAAGACACCATTCCCATCGCTTAATACCTTTGGGGAGAAAATTGTTGCAATTCAAGAACCTTTTTGTGCCCGACATCATGGAAATGACTCTTCCCTCGAATTGGAAAAATCTAACCATTGAAAAATATGATGGTACTAGTGACTTAGATGAACTCCTTGACGTGTAAACTACCCAAGTAAGCTTGTACACCACAGACTATGGAATCTTCTGCTAGGTGTTCTTAATGTCGTGGAAAGGACAAACTCTTCATTGGTTCACACGCTTCACCCCCAACTTTGTGGACTCATTTGATACCATGGCCACCTTCTTCGGCACGCAGGTCACCACTAGTCGACCTCACCACGTAACATCTGTAGCCCTCATCAACATGCAACAGGAAAAGAAGGAACCATTACGAACCTTCATGGAGCGTTTCAGAAAGGTTGCATTAAACATCTGAAACCTTGACCTCGCAGTGGCCATGCACCATTTGATAACACTGTTAAGGCCAGGAGCCTTTTTGAATAGCCTTTGCAAAAAACCTACATCTGATATGGATGAACTTCGAAGAAGAGCGGCCAGGTACATGCAAATGGAGGAATTGGCCAAGTATAGGAATTAGGTACCAGCATATGTCATTTCGTCCAAAAAAGACAATGACAAACCCATCCTCAACAAAGTGCGAGACGACAAAAGGAGGGATTAGCCACCACAAGAACCCCGTTACACCTAGTACACCCCCCTAACTGCCAGTAGATCACATATCATTGATCAGACGTTGGTTGTAGACATTGTGACCATGCCAAAACAGGTCAACACCCCACCAAAGGCCGACTACTCAAAATGTTATTGATACCACCACAATCGCGGCCACTTGATAAAGGAATGCAATGTGTTAAAAGACAAGATATAATAACTCATTAAGCTTGGCCATTTAAAAGAATTTGTCCACAAACCTAATCATACAAACCTCATGTCCCTTACCGACAAGAGTCAAGCAGGGAGGAGGACTGAGAACACGCAAGTCATTTAGAGAGATGCAGAAGCCAAAGCAGCTCAAGAGAAAGAGAGGAGAAGCCTCTCGACCAGCCAATACGGGTCATCAACACTATTGTTTGAGGTGTTTGCCAGAGGAGGGGAAACTGCCTCTGTGCAAAAAAGGAACCTACGACAAGTCCATTATGTTAACATGATCTCCCCAGATTGAGCACCTAGCATGCCTTCTATTACCTTCACATCAGAAGACTTCAAATCGATCAATTTAGTACAAGATCATCCCATGGTTATTATTGTATAGATAACCAATTGCATAGTCAAAAAGACCCTTATTGACTAGGGGAGCTCGACCGATATCCTATTCTGGAACATTTTCAAGCAGATGGACATTCATGAATATGAGATCTTGTCACATAATGGCCCACTCTTCGGTTTCACTGGAGAACAAGTAAAGACAAAGGGATGTATTTGGTTGTACACCAAGTTTGGACATGAGGGGCAATTGCAAAAAAGACTAAAGATGTGATATGTGATAGTGCATCCTTACACGTCATATAATAGATTATTGGTTCTTTGGATGCGAGCCTGGTTGAGGTTTAGGTGTTGAGGTTAAGGGTGTTTGATTTTTATGGTGGTTGTTTGGTTGCTAGTCTAGATTCAAGTTCAAACTTAGAGTTTGGAGCCTTCTTTTATTGGGTGGTTCTCCAGTCTGAGGGTGGTTGTTTCTTTGGCTTTATAGCTAGATCTTAAGTGTTAGGTTCAGATGAAGGTGGAGATTCTTTTCTTTTTATGGGTAGTTTAGGTCTTGGTTCATTGGGTTGAGGTTGGGCTTGCTCCCCCTGTGTCTATTGAGATGCAGCTTCAGACTCAAGATCTACAAATTGATCTTGAGTGTCCATCGTCTGACCTACCACAAACTGTGGTTCTTCCTTAGGTTCCTTCTTGACATTTTTCTTAATATGCTTCTAAGCATATTTTGGGAAATTATCAATAATTCCCATCATGACAAAGGTCACACCTTTAAGTTGTGAAGCACTAGTAAATGATTCCATATCAGATACATTCACTCCAACATTCCTCATGATTTGAGTGAATAGCATTTCAAAAGTAACATAGTTTTTCTTCACCTTGGGGTTAAACCTATCCTTGAAGCCTGCATTCAGTAATAGAAGATGACTTCAAGAAATTCACCTTTTCTCCTATCATAACCTTGTACATGCAGAATTTGTCCCTGTCACTAACATAGTCTCGCGACCCAATTTGGGCATCACCTTGTTGAATGAAAAGCTATGAATTAGTCTACACATGTAGGTTATGTTAGTGATTCTAAGGAAACTGATAAACTCCTTCTTATTGTCTGGGACTAGGCATGGACCACCATAGAGTATGATGTTCACTACTTTGTGGGTTATCTCTATCTCCTAGTCTTTGTCAAAAAACCATACCTTCTTCAGCACATATGGATGCAACAACGATAATGAAATGTTTGTTGACTTTTCTTCTGAAAAGAGTAGTATCCATTTTGCCTCTCATAAAATCATTTTCTAAAAGAATAGAGCCTAGTTTGTCATACCAAGTACGTGGTGCCTGTTTCAGACCATACATAACCATTTTAAGTTTGAAATCATGATCTAGAAATGTACGATCTTCAAACCTAGAAGGTTCTTTTACATACACTTCTTCTTTTATAAATACATTTAAGAAAACACATTTAATATCCATTTGAAAAAACTTTATACTTTTATGAGCAAGCATGATTCTTATAGCTTCAACTATAGTAACAGGAGCAAAGGTTTCTATGAAATCTATACCTTCTTGTTGGTTACACCCTTGAGCTATTAACCTAGCTTTGTTTCTTACCACCTTAGCTTGTTCATCTAGTTTATTTCTAGAAACCCACCTTGTTCCAATATGTTTTTGTTTTCGGGTTTGGGAACAAGTGTCTAAACATTGTTTTTGGTGAACTGGTGGAGTTCTTCTTCCATTGCAATGATCCAGTCATGACCTGTCAAAGTTTAATCTATTGTTTTAGGTTCGAATTTGAGACCCAAGGGCACGAGGTGCAAGATCTTTGAATGATGATCTAGTTTTGACTCCTTTAGTTTGATCTCCAATGATCTGATCTTAAGGGTGATAGTTAACAAATTTGTAGTCCTTAGTCAAAGGTTGTTGACTTGATGAATCTCCAGACTAAGGAGGAATTTCATCAGACTTTTACTTTGTCTATCTTAGGTGCAACAGATGGACCAATATGCATATCTTCAAAATCATCCCCTAGGTTTGATAGTTTCAATGAATAAAGTTCTTGAGTTAAACACTCTGAAAGCTTTAGATGTGTTAGAATATCCTAGGAAGATACCTTTATCCACCTTTGAATCAAACTTTGTGAGTTGATCTCTAGTGTTAAGGATAAAACACATCCAAATGGATGAAAGTATGAAATGTTGAATCTTCTTCCTCTCCATAGTTCATATTTTTTTTATCGATGTAGTCTTATCAATATTATGTTTTGAACGTAGAAAGTTGTGTTTATTGCTTCTGCCGATAAGTGTTTAGGAAGTGAGTTTTCACAAAGATGATCTTAGCCATTTCTTGCAAAGTTCTATTTTTCCTTTTAACTACCCTATTTTTTTAGGTGCTCTCAGTGAAGAAAAGTTTACCATTCTTTTCATAGAATGATTTAAACTCAGCATTCTCAAACTTAGTTCCATGATCACTCTTGAGAAAACAAACACAAAACCCTTTTCATTTTGAACTTTCTTACAAAATATCTTAAACACCTTGAAAGACTCATGCTTATGTGCAAGGAAGTAAACCCATGTGTATTGTGAATAGTCATCAACTATGACAAAGCCATATTTCTTTCCTCCTAGACTCAACGTTTGAGTTGGTCCAAAAAGATCCATGTGCAACAATCGTAATGGTTTGCTGATGGAAACAACATCTTTAGATTTAAAATAATTTTTTATTTTTTTCTCATGTTAACATGCTTCACCGAGAAGATGGGTTTTCTAGAAAATATTAAGCAGTCTTTTCACTAATTCATTTTATAAAATTTTGAAATATGTTTCAAATTGAAATACCTAAGTTTTTTGTACCAAATCCATCTCTATCTTCTCTAGAAAACAAACACATTACATTATGTTTACTTAGACCTATCAAATCAATCTCATATAGATTGTTGTGTTGTCTGGCAGTAAATAAGGACTTGTTGTCTTCTGTCTTAACTATACATTGGTCTTTTTTAAAGGATACAATATAACCATTGTTGCAAAATTGACTTATGCTCAGTAAGTTATACTTCAGATCTTCAACATATAAGATGTTGTCTATGAAAGCTAAAAAAGGAATACCAATTTTACATATACCAGTAATCTTTCCCTTACCTATGCCTCCAAAGGCAACTATTCCTCTTTTAATTGGCTTTAGGTCGAATAACATTGACCTTAACCCCCATCATGCATCATGAGCAACCACTGTTCAGGTACCAGCTTAAACCCTAGCCTTTTCCTACCAGGGATATCTACAATAGGAATAATAATATAAGATTTTGGTACCTAAATCGTTTTGAGTCCATCAAAATTAGTACCCTAAGACATTTGTTTCTTCTTATGGATGCATCTAAACTTAGAATGTCGCAACTTAAGTCACAATTGTCTTAGAAGATGGTGCTCATTTTTCTAGTCCTAGACCAAACTTGTCATGAGAAGGTTGATGGAATTTTAAAAGCACGGTTAAAGTGTTAAAGCTTTCCAAAATCTTCCCAAAGTCTTTTGTAAGATAACTGATCTCCTCTCTTAGTTTTTAAACTGTACAGGATTCAGTAGCCTTACTGGCCTGACTTAGACTCTCTTCCAAAGTTTGGATTTTGTTTTTCAAATGTTCATTTGATTTCTTCAGCTTAGTGTTTTCACAAACATATATTTTTTTTATTTATACTTCTTGCACTGAAAAGAAATCATATGACTATTCTAAGGGAGAACAACATAAGGCATGTCTTCTTCATCGTCTGATGAAGAGCAAGAAGAAGTTTCAAATTCAGAGCAGGTTTTTACCTTAACTTTCTCGTTTGTATCTGCCATCAAATAGATCTTGGCTTGCTCTTCATTTGAACTATTACACTTCTCACTGTCTGAATCATCCTAAGTGATCATCAGACTTTTCCTTTTCTTATCACTAGAGTGTCTCTTTCTTTTTAAATGAGGACACTCTGCCTTTATATGTCCAAGTTTTTTACATTTGAAATAGATGATTTCAACGTTCCTCCTCGTGTTTCTTTTTGAATCTTATATCTTTTCGTCTAGAAAAGTGCTGGAACTTTTCTTTCTTCTTTATCATTTGTTTAAACTTTCTAAACATAAGAGTCACTTTGTAACACCCTTCATTACAATAACAACTCATAATAAAAATATACCTTGGAACGTCCATAAACTAAGATTTAGAATTTCAATAGTTTAAAATACTTCAAATATTATAATAAATGAGTCTTACATAAATAAACAACTTTATTCTCAAATATAGGCATCTAAAAAATACTAAACAAACTAAAATAAAATTTAACTAATAATGAACTAAGTCTTCAATTCTCCTTCGTCTTAAAAGCTTCTTCCTCGAACTCTAAAAACAACACTTTTAATGAGATAAAAATCCCACTGAATACAACAAGTTCTATAAGAGTTCGCAAATAGTGTTATTCTCAACTGGTGCGGTAACTGAAAAATCAACCATAGTACCCGCATTCTCCAAAAATAACACTAGTAATACTATAAAAATCTTAAATTAATAATTTTCTCATATAAGATATTATAGCATCATCACACAAGTCTTTCACCTAGCAATGATTAATCATTAATAATATCACAATCAAGCAATGCTAACCCAACCAATTTCAAGGCGTTCAATGTTATGTGGAGATATACTTCTTCCTCAAAGAAATTACCGCAATCTCTTGTGGGCATAAAGTTAATCATATGGAGTGCCAACTCAATCTCATGTGGAGATATACTTCTTCCTCAAAGAAGTTACCTCAATCTGAATCATATGGATATCCTCCTTCATCAAAGAAGTTACCTCAATCTCAATCATATGGAGCACTTGATGAGGTCCAAGACATGCATGCGCGGATCGGACCATTCCAAATGCAAAATTCAAGAACTCCATTGATGATTTTCTTAGAACTCAAAAATAGAAAAATGGAGAAGATGAAGAGGATGTGGAAGATCAACGCCACGATCCTTAAAGGAATGATAAGCCAGAGGAGAATTTTGCCACAAAGGAATGGTTTCCTCGATAAGAATCAATTTGGTTTCAATCAAGAACCCAGAAGAGACTATGCTCTCAATCTAAGCAAAAGCTTAATTCATTCAAAATTTGTTGTTCACAAAATTAGGAGCTTCTAAGTATTTATATAGCTAGGCATAAGAAGATAACTAAGCCACTAATCACCTCTTAAATGCACAATATAAGGCCTACTTACAACATGCAAGAAGCCCCTTACACAAGTAGACAAAAGTTTTTGAAAATTCTTGCAGAAGGTTGCCGCTAAGCGAGACATTCGTGCTAACCGAAATTTCTCCTCTGCAGATGGAATTGTGCTTAGCGAGTTTGTGTCACAAAGTGACACATTCGCTTTAAGCAAAATCTCTCATCTGTAGATGGAATTACGCTTAGCGAGCTTGTGTCGTTAAGTGAGCGGTTTAGCCAATCTTCAAGGTGCTCCAATTTAGCTTCTTGTGGTTTCCTCCTTCCTTACCTTTGATGAGTAGTCCATCCTTAATTCTCTTGGCCATCTCTTCTTGTAGAAGCTTGGCTTTGGACCTTGTCATTGGATTGGACCCTTCAACTCATGAAGTGCTTTTAGGTCCTTATACTTTTTAGATAGCCCTCAATCATCCCCTTCTTCTTGAAAAGAATCTGTCTTCGGATTTGCTTCTAAAACACCTATATCAAAAGAAGAAAGATCAACGACATTGAAATCTGAACTCACCCTATACTCACTTGCGTTAGGATTTTTTCACGGCAAGCGCACCGTTTTATGCAAGTTTACAAATTTGTAAAAAGTTTGCCTCCACAGGGATTTGAGTTTACGTCGGTTGGTTTAAATTGTTACCAGTCTAGTAGTTATATACAGATGATACGAATGGAGATTCATTTGTTGTTTTTGTTTGTAAAGTAAAGTAAAGATTACGGAAAGCAAATAAACGATTATGGAAAATAAATAAACGAGTACAAGTCAAGGAAGTGTAGGATTGGATTTCGTCTTTCTTATCCCTTTGATTGATTTTACCTATGCATTTTCTATTCTTATTGCCGCACACGTTTAACTTAATTCGATTCCTCGCAATTAAGTCCTAAGGATATTTTACTAAATATCGATCCCTCGCATATTTAATTAAATACCCTAGCATTAAGCTTCTAATCACGTGTTTCGTGCGATCAAAACATTAAGTCCTATTCCTAGCAACGTAACGTAGTGAGTGATTTAATTAAGTTCAAACCCTAAATTTACTTTCCAGTCGCCTTTAGGGTTAAATTCATGAAACTAACGATTAATTAGAATCAGGCGTTAAGCATAGAATAAAAGCACCAATAAGGAATAAAACAATGCATAAATAATTAAAAGAGCATAGGGATAAGAAGAGTACGTCCAATCCTTAGGAAAGTTTAAGCGAACATCGACAGAACCTCCTTGAGAGAACCACTGACTAAGCTCGTCATCAATCCTCTTTTCGGCAGAATCTCCTTATACAATTCACTCTTTCTCAGTTCCCTAAGTTTCTACACTACCTAGGAACTAAGAACAAGCTTGCTATGAATAAGTAGGTGTATGGGAGAGAAAATGAAGTGGAAAAGCATGCTCTGGCCTTCAAATTTAGTCCCTATTTATAGATTTTGGGGTCCTGGGTGCTTTGGTCGCCCAGGCCACCAATTTCTTCACAAAATGGGTGCCTGGGCGAGTTAGGAGGCTATCTTGGAACTTGTTGCTAGCCCAGGCGAGCAAAATAGGCATAAACTAGTCGCCTGGGCGAGTTAGAATCTTAGTCTTGAAGGATTCTTTGGGCCTTGGTGCTTGTTGGGCCTGGAATGCTGTTTGAGACTTCATTCTTTGCTTAGTTCACTCCCAGCTCTTGGTTTTTGCAGCTTGATTCTTCCGTAACCTTTAAACCTAGCAAAATTAAACATTTGATTGGACGAAATCTTTTCAAAACACAAAAGCATAACTTAGCTTAATATAACCTTCAATTAACTAGGTTTCTAGGGTTAACTTGTGAATAATTCAATTAAAATAACGGATAAGTGCATATTTGAATTCTACTTTTACTAAAATGTGGCACTTATCAACTCCCCCCAACCTAGAATCTTGCTTGTCCTTAAGCAAAGGTCAAAATATCATGCTTTGATAAGAATCAACTTAATTTTTAATCAGAACAGATTTTTCAAAAAGTAGTTAACCTTGATACTTTGAGAAAACAAAAATGATGGATTTTCATGAAATCAAAATGAGGTTAGAGTCAAATTTACACTTCATTTCAAAAAGACCTCAGAGGAAACATTTGAGTGATTTCAAACAGAGGAAAACCTCTCAATAAGTGTTTAATTCTCCCACAGGTAAGTGTTTAGTCTCACATCCATCACTGATATGTCATAGATAAATTTTGCAGTTCATTTCCCATCAAATCATAATACATACTTATCATGGATCATTAGGTCTTTTATGGCTGGGCTTGGCTTAGAAAGAAATCTTGGTTTTTCTGGATATTCAAATGACCTTGGGATTAGGAGAGCAAAAATAGAACAGATCATTATCTCCTTATCTTTTCTCTTTTTCCAAGATGTCTATTTTCTTTTTCACCTACTTTTTATCACAAGGAATTTTATTTTCTTCCTTTTCTTTTTCTTTCTTTTTCTTTTTTCATCATTAATTCATTTTTTTCTTTTCTTTTCTTTTCTTTTTCTTTTCTCTTTCTTTTCTTTTTCATTAATCACACAAAAACCACTTTAAAAATCCTTTTCATAACATGAACTTCCCAAAAAATTTCCATCACAGCTTATTCCCTTCTTGCTCTCCTAACCTTAGGTAAGGTATGGAATTCCTATCCTAGGCTAGGGTTTCAATAAAATATCATCTGTTAAGGCTCAAAGGGGGTTGCAAAGGATAAATCTTTATATATTATTGGGATAGCTTTTTGGCTAGTGGCTTGTAATATGTTTAAAAAGCAAGATGGCCTAAATCATATCCATGAATCATATGCTTATGACAATTAGAAATTCATGCAAAATTACTATAAATCATATCAGTGAGATCCCTCCGTGTATAATATCTGTTTGGGTGCACACACTCACTTGGGCTTTAAGGTCTGTTTTCATGTTTTCACTCAAATCATATGTTTCCTACTGAAGTTATTTATCAATTTCCATGTAAAAAGACTTTTACCTTGTTTTTGATTTTTCTGAAGAAACCATTTATTTGTTTTTCTTTTCTCAAGATTTTCCTACAAAAACTTTATTTTTGTTTGTTTTGATCCTTAAAAGAAGTTTCAAAACAATTTTCAGTTGATTCTTTTCAAAACATAATATATATCAAAAACATTTTTCATTTTTACCAAAAAATTTTGTCCTAAATTACTATTTTTATTTACAAAACTTTGTTTAGACGCAAAAATACTGTGTTATGCTTTCCAAAAAAGTTTTACCTAAATATGCACTGCTTCATCATAAGCTATATACGAAATAGTTATCAAAATAGTAATATAATTACTATAATTCAACCATCACTACCCATGTGCATCAAAAAGTAACCATGATAGTGCATAAACAGAGTAAACCAACATAAATAGAGTAAACCAAAATAAATAAGTATGTAGAAAGCCATAAAGAAAGCGATAAATAAATAAAAAAAAGAGTGTCACAGATTTTGCAGGTCCGTAAGATATGCTGCCAGATCTTGCTCCAAATCATTCGCCGCCTCTTCTCCTTCTGTTGCTGCTGCTGTAGCTGTAGGGTCCTGCTGGGCTGTGGAGCCTTCCACCTCCTCCTGAAAAATTGGCCTGTCCCCAGGCCATGCTACATGTGCTCTAAACTGATTGGGAGTAGGCCATGGGAATGGGTTAGGATCTTGTCGATGCTAATGCAGTGTATAGTGGTAAAAACTTTCATTTATCTGCATCTGTCCTATGAAGTTGGCAGCTTGCTGCTCCGCTAAGTGCTGCATGTACGTGTGCATTTGAAGTTCCATTCTCTGCATGTTGGCAGAGATAGACTCCAAAGTAGCTGGCTCATGAGCGGGCTGCTGCTCTACCTGTCTAGCTAAACAATATTTTTCAATAAAAGCACGGTTAATCGGAGGGCGGATGGTCCTAGAAGGGTGTACTTGGATTCCATAAAACTGACATAAACCAGTAATCAGTGCAGGGAATCCAAGTGCCCTGTTGGCTCGCTCTGGGTTAAGTGGATGCCTAGGTGGCTCTAAGATTACAAACTAGTGAATATCATCAGAGATTATTTGAGCCACGTCAATGCTAAGCTGAGTTATAATACTAAAGGCTAGTTGACACTTAAGCATAGGAAGAACAGAGTTATGGTCACTAGGCATAATATTGCTTAACAGGAAGGTCATCCAAATTTGGGTAAGGGTGGTCATATTTGTTCTCATTAATCTTACCCTGTTACCTGCTGCACTGCGAGCGAAGTCACTCCCTGGAATGCATAGAAGCTGTCTCATTTCTTCTTCGTCAAAGTTGTTACGCCTTTCCATGTATTCACAGAGATGTCCTTCTGGGAGGACTAGTGGATTGCCTAGAAACTGATTTATGGCATCAGCATCATTGGGAATCCATTGACCTCTGACAAATGAGTGCTTGTCACGCGATGCTTCCTCCAAAGGCCATGCATTGGCATAAAATTCTAGCACAATTTCAGGGTCGAATTTCTGCAATGGTGTAGCTAGTGGTCCCCATCTACGTCGATCAAGTTCAGCTGTAAATTCTGGATATTCCTCATTTAATAGCTGAACCCTTCTCTCTTTAAGGAAAGACCAATTCTTGATTGTTTCAAACCTGAGTTGGTTCTCTTTGCTTCTAAACCTCTGCTCATCATAGATAAAATCCTCAGGTGGAGGTTCACTGGAACCTTCATTGCAAGCTCTCTTATTCTGTAACTTCTTTGGAGCCATCTGAAATAACTTATTAACAGATTTAAGCTTGTAACAATCATGATGGATAAGTGTCAGCCTTATGTGAAGTGAAATCAAGACACTTATAGCAAAATTAATGTTTTTCTCATCATAAGTCTAAGCAAGTAATTCAACCACCTCTAATGCATAAGTCTAACCAAGTAATTCAGCCACCTTTAATGCAAAGTCTGACCATGTTTTGGTATAACACTTAATGCTACAATTTCCTAAGTTTTGTATTCTAGTGTTGTACCATGTCAAAACAAAAGGCCATGTACTTTACACAAAAATGCACAAATTGATGCTTCTAGTTGATTATTTTGGCCTAAATTATGATCATGACAAACATGGAGTGTATTTAAAATCAGCTTTATGACCCATTAATGTGTAACATGAAAACTGAATTCATTGTGACATTTTAGCAAACACTTAGTGTGCACCACGTTTTAGACCTTGACATGGTTCACTTAGCATACCTACACCAAAATTTTGCAAAGCAAGTGGAGAAGAGGTGACCAATTACATGTATTCACAGCAATTTAAACAAAACATGGTATAATCATTATTTACATATTTTTTTAACCTAGAGATAAAAGAAAGCAAAAAGCAAGGTTTGATGAAAGCTTTTAACAATGGAATTGGATGTGGACATCAAATAGATGAAGAATACACTTACTTGGAACTCAAGAGCAAGATAAGAACAATGGATATGGATATAGACAGTGGCTTGGGCGAGCTTTGGTGAAGGAAGAAAAGCAAAACAAGGTAAATGATGAAATGGTAGTGAATTTGAGCAAAAAATTGGATTTTTACCTTGCTGGCTGGGTCTGTACGAATGGACTCGCCCAGGCGGCCAATTTGGCCTTTGTTCACTCGCCTAGGCGAGTTAAAGTCCCTTTTTTTTTAAGACATAAATTTATACTATGTTAAAAGTACCAGTTATTTATATTCTACGCTATATTTACTATTTTAGAAATATATATATATATATATACATAAACATAAGAAAATATTTAAAAATATACCTGACTAGGTTGCCTCCCAGAAGCGCTTCTTTTACGTCGTATCAGCTGGATGCGTTGCAGCTCAAATATCTTGAAGTTGTATCGCAGTGGTGAGTCTTTCAAATTCACCACCTAGATATGGCTTGAGTCTGCTTCCATTGACAGTCCACGTTCTTTTTGTACTGGGGTCCTCGAGTATCACAGCTCCATGTGGCTTGACTTCCTTTATAATGAAAGGTTCGGACCATTTTGACTTCAACTTTCCTGGAAACAATCTTAATCGAGAGTTAAATAACAAAACATTTTGTCCAGGATGAAAATTCCTTTTTAAAAGCTTTTTATCATGATAAAATTTAACTTTTTCTTTGTAAAGCTTTGAATTCTCATAAGCTGAGAGCCTCATTTCTTCCAGTTGATGCAACTGTAGCTTCCTTTGTTC
>PYAF01006278.1:56708-70583 GCA_007407185.1 Glycine tomentella | reverse complement strand
CGTATGTACATCTGATAGTGGGCCAGGGTGGAGGAGATTTCTCCTTGGATCCTGAGCTTACTGAGATCTGTTATCTCACCCCGTGTGGGGCTATGTGGTTTCAGGTGAACCTTCTGGAAGAGAAGAGCAGTCTCAGGGCAAGAGGCCCATCAGAGACTAGGCTGCCTAGCTGAGGAGTAGCATGGAGAGCTTGAAGGCTCCATTTTTGATTTGTTTTGAGCACTATAGTTCTGTATACCCCTTTTGAGGGATTATATTCTTTTGTAGCACCGTGTGTGGTGTGAACTTGAGATATCTATGTTGTACAGAACTTTAATAAGATGTATCTGAGCTTTTCCCCTGAGTATCTGTGTATGTTTGTATTCTTGATCCTCTGCCTAAAGCTCTGTTATCTGTGTTATTTATGTTGATGTTGATAAACTGGATCAGCAGGGACATGGTTTTATGGTTCTGTTATGTGATTCCGTACATAATGTATCAAGAAAACGATCCTATGTTTCCGCTGAACTGATTAATTGATATGTTACTGGTCATCTGATATTATGAATGATAACACGTCGGAGGCCTACGGGGTGTTACAATCCACACCATTCCAGATAAAATGTCATGTACAAATTGAAAAAATGGAAATGTTGGGCATTAGAATTATTTCTGTGGGGATAACTTTTGTTTGAAAAAAAAAAAAAAAAAACTAACAATGATAGTACACTAATATAATAATGTAATATACTTTTGGTCCCAATTACTTTCTCAATTACATAAATTTTATCCCTACATTTGTTTTTTGCAAATTTGATCCTTATTCTTTTATTTGTGTAATTTTTATCAATATGTTAACTTGACATTCAATATATTTAATAGAAATATTAAGGAGACCTTCCAATAGAATATTAATGTCATGTCAACACATTAGTGTCATGTCAACATTTTCATTAAATATTAAAATTTTAGTTAACATATGAATCAAAATGCATAATTAAAAGATTAGTTAACATATTAACCGAAATGCACAATTAAAATAAAAGGTAACCAAATTCATAAAAATAATTGAGATCTTAAAATAAGAAGAATTAAAGTGCAATTACACCTATAATATATCAATTGTTATACCAATAAAATTGTATGTTAGTAAGCATCATACTCTTACTTTATATCCACATCTTTTATACTAAATCTTCAGCTGTTGAAGCATTTCTCTCAAGCAATTGCTCTTGGGATAGCCCGCTTGATCCTTTCTGAATGCTTCAGAAGAAAGAAATTCAATGACCATAAATTAAGTGTGTGCTCAGAAAAGGGATCCAAGCAAAGTTTTAAGCTTAAAAGATAGATGAAGAGAGTACTTACGACATAGATATTGCAAAACCAAGGCGAACATAAAATTAAACAGAAATACGTAACCAATTAATGCTCCTACTCCAATCCAATAAATAAGCTTCTGGGAAAAATCCACGAGTTTTCAGTATCAAAACTCCCAGTGTTTCATTGGAATTAGGAGTAACCTACAGTAATAACAAATTATCTCATGAATATATCATTCCAAGGCTCGTTATTTCTCACGAAACTTATTCACCGTTGGAAACAGAGAGGTTTACCTTTCTCCAACTATGACCAAGAAATTCATTCACAGCTATTGCATTCTGTCCATACATCAGTGGTGAGGACCAGTAACCCCACACAAACCATTTAGGCACATTCTCTGGCACAAAGAACAAACATATCATAAAGAAGGTTCATTACATTAACTAACTTTGAAGCTACATTATGATTTCTTTACCTTGCGAAATCACAAATCCTTCCAAAACCAGAACTACAAGTAATATAAAACTTCCAATAGTGTATGCAACTATAGCATCCCTTCCAAATGCTGCCACCAACCGAAATAGTGCAGATGCCATCTGGTTAATGCATATGATTATCAAGTACTGTTTTAAAAGCCTGCCAATAAAACTTCTTATTAGTTTCCAAAATGAATAACCGGTACATTAATTGATCATCTGTGATGTTGTGGCTTCTTGCCTTACAAAATTTGGATCAAAGCCAATGGCATAGTAAGATATGCCTTCCCAAATAGCTACTTCTATAAGGGTTATCGGTATTTTGAGAATCCATGGTGGAAGAGAATAAGCCCATGGAGGATAGAAAAGAAGGTCCCTTTGCTTGTAAAAGACAGAGTTTCATGACGGCCATATTTTTCTCTGATATTCCATTGAGCATTGCAACATTGATTGCGAAGAAAAGAGCACCTAGGTAAATCCCTCCATCCTCCAAGGTATCGCGATGCATCTTATTTCGTAGAAATAATGTTGCTGTAATGATAGCTAAATAGGTGACCTGAAAAAGAGGGATAAGACATGCATTAAGTGTTTTAAATTGAGATTTTTCCAGCTCTCATATTCAAATGTTCAATGTCATGTAGTTTTCTATTTTGCTAATCAAGTTGGTTAAAGATTGCACAGTTCAGAAGAAAAAAAGAAAACTAGTTGTAGTTGTACGTTAAGGGTGCTTCTTTCTAGCTAGTCATGATTGGTTTTTGCTCTTCCTAGTAAGGGGCTTCATAGCTTTTCTATTTAAGCACTTGATGTAACACTACATTTGTGTGCAAAACTGAGTGTATAACTGTTTTGTGCTGCAGTCATTCTGTTCAACCCTACGATGTTCAGTCCTACAGGCTATTTTTGTTTGGTCCTACTTATTTGGTTGTTCAGTCTTATACCCTACTTTATGTTCAGTTTTTCTAATATAGCATCAAGAGCTTTGTTGATCTTTAAGGGACTGCGAAGGAGAGAAAACCAGAGGCTGAGAGAGAGAAAACCAAAAAAATAGAGTAAGAAAAAACCAACAAGGAAACCTACACAAAAAACCTTCAAACACAAGAAATGGTATTCAATAGTAGTTCTTTACCTCCACCTCCTATATTTGCAAGAGAAAACTACAATTTGTCCACTGCAAAAATGAGAACTTATCTCAAAGCTCAGAGATTATGGGATGTGCTAGAAAATGGAAGTAATCCACCCTTTTACCCAATAAAGCAACCACAACTTAGAAAAGGAATGACAATGATGAAGTGACAAGCCAAGGCAGAGTACTTTCTGTTATACAAGTACCACTACATGCTGACATATCTATATATGGAAATTTTGACTCTTGAGATTACAAAAGATGATGGAAAAGTGACAAAACAAAAACAATGTAAGTGCTAAAATTTAGGAGAGAATTCACAGTATTGAAAATGAAAGAAAGTGAATTTGTCAAAGATATTTTAGAGAGGATTTCAAAGGTGGTTACATAAATTAGATTGCTTATTGAGGCGCTTAGTGATCAAATGGTTGGGCAGAAAATTCTGGTGTGCCTTCTAGGAAGGTTTGAATCTAAGATCTCTTCAGAAGAAGAAAAATATTTTTCTCAAATAACACTTGCTTTGTAAGCCACTGAAAATGTCTTTAAGAATGGAAGAAAATAGGGAGCCCTGAGCACACGCAAAAGGAAAATATCTTTAAGAATGTCTTCTAGCCTCTACGGAGGTTTGAAAGTGCTCTTCTGGCACACGCAAAAGGAAAAGGCCAAAGCTATACTAGTTTTCTGAAAAAGCCATTTGGTGGGGAGAAGGAAGAAGGCAACAAAGCAGGAGATTGGAAAAGAAGTTTCCACCTTACCCTCACTGTAAAAAGAACAACCACACTGAAAAATTTTGTTGGTTCAGACCTGGAGTTAAATATTGGGTCCTACATGCTTTCTGTTCTACAGGCTATTTTTGTTTGGTGCTACTGCTTTCAGAATAAGGATCTCAAAAGAAAAGATATATAACAAAGAAGGATCAACAGGTGCTAATGCTTGAATGTTTCTCACTTGTGTGGCTTTGAATATGTAGACAAATGAATTTCTCTTCATAAGCAAAAATTCTCTGCTAACACATGCTTGAATGTTTCGTTAGCACCATACTTCTTTGTGGTCCATGCATTTGGATGGCATTTAGACTTGTCAAATGGACAGGCTAGCTCCTCTCCAAGATTTTGACCTATGTGAAATAACTGGAATGCTTTAGCAAAATCCTTGACAGTGACAAAGCTGTAAGGTTCGTCTTTTTGCACCCAATATTGCCATTGATCCTTCTTTGATGTCACCTGTTGAACCCCCCACAAGAACAAAATTAGCCTTCCATTCCATCAATAAAATAAAGGAAAGAAACCTAAAAGTAAACACCAATAGAATCACATTCATACTTCTTGTAAGAAGTCAGCAACTCCATTTTTTTCAGGACACTTGAATCCCATTGATTCAAAAAACTCAAGTACATTTTCTCTTTGCCCCCTGGTACACAATTTGCCCATCTGTTAATAGTATTATATCATCAAATAGTTCATAAGTTTCTGGTGCTGGCTGTAGCAGAGACACAAGTGCAGTTCCATTCAGAATATGGATGGATTGCCGGATAGAGTTGATTATTTGAAAAGTTGTGGAACTATCCAAACCGGTTGATATCTCATCCATGAATAACACCTTTATAGGCCAACCAGCATCTCCCCTTCATTATCCCGCAGAAACGTTTTAGTGGTCAAACTATTCAAAATTTGGTTTTATGCTTTCTTCTCATTCTGTCATTGATAAATAGAAACTACCTGTTCTGACTCTCTTTTTCTGCCCTCCTGAGATACCTCTTATCATTCCATCTCCTACCTTAATGTCAGCACACACTTCAAGTCCCAAAATCTACATGTAAAAAGGGAAATATGAAAAATCCTATGTTGTTTTATATGTCATCTATATGTCAAGGGGGTCCAGCTTAGTTGGTTAAGCAGGGCGCAAGTTGTTGTAAATCCCTTGATACTGTCTTCGATTCCAACGGATAGACAAATATGTCATCTATATTTCCTTTATTTGAAGAATACCAACTTTTTACCTTGAGAATATAATCAGTGACCACGCTCGTCTGTTGTCTTCCTAGTGCTGCAGCCTACACAGTTTTGAATGATTCACATGTACAGCAAAAACAAAATAGTGAACATGCTACTTCTCTTGAAAAACTATAAGATCAGACATCGGGTAAGTTAGTAATGTCAAATCTTTTTTCTCACCTTCATGTAGGCATCAATATCAAGACCTGGTTTAATCTTTGCTTGCTTCTTTCTTCTTATTAGCTCAGCCAACATCTCTGTAACACATTGAAATTCAAAACTGTGATTAAGAGAATTTAAGAAAGTTGAGATTTAGTTAAAAGGGTTTTGTCCATAATTCTGTAAAAGAAGCAACAGACCATAATTCTGTCCAACCCCTTGACAGCTAGCTGAGAAAGCCAGAGTTTCTCTCACAGTCAGTTCTGCAATGTGGTTATGATATTGACTTATATAAGCTTAAGTCCTTTGTCGCACAAACCTCTTCAAGCCCATGCCCATTGTATGTTACTCTCCCAGAATGCTGAGTTTTCATCACCAATGATATATTAGCTGTTATAATTCGAGAATTATTTTAGTTACTCTATCAAAGTTGTTATAAGTAAAGTTTGGTTCCTTACATTCAAATCTTTACCAAGTTTTCCAGCCAATGCCAACAGCAAAGTGGTTTTTCCAGAGCCTGGTGGCCCCAAAAGCAAAGTCATTCTGTAAAAAGTTCAGTAGCAAAACAAGAAAAATCTAGTAAGAAAGATTCTTTTTTAATAAAAGCAATGCATACATATGCAAATATGAAAAGATAGAAAAAAGAAAAAAAGTGTTGAATTCACCTTTGAGGCTTTATGATTCCACTAATATTCTGAAGTATATGTAACGGCTTCTTTGGACTTGGAATTAAGTGAAGATAATTAAAGAACCCCTTGGCAAAAGGAAGAGATCATTTTATAATTAAACGATGCAAGATAAACCCAATAAAGAATACTACGAAACAGTTTGTGATATATTGAATTACCTCTATGACATTAACAAAGAAGTTCAGCATTGAAGGTAATGCTCTTCCTCCAACATAAATGTGTGCTTCCACATTTATATGCTCATATCTAACTTTAATTGTTGGAATATCAAGCCCAACCCTACAAAATCAGTTCAACAGAACATTCATAATTACAAGCATCTAAAATCTTAACCACCATATAGTTTCAACTGTTGCAAGTGCAATTGGGATCACAGTTTTGTCGTGATCCTTGATATTGCAGGAAATTATGGGCAAATATGGCTGATCCAGCTACAATTGGAATCGTGTTGCGGTCGCAATGACCCTAAAAAACTTGAGTTACAGTCAAAATTGCGGTCACTAACTTTCTTTAAAACATTTTTGTGATGTTTTTAAAAGAAACTATGCTTCAACAGTTTATGTTTTCAACTCCAAAATCACGAGAGTGAACAACTCAGCTCTTGTTTGAATGTATGTTGCAAAAAGTGGTGCTTAATTTCATTCATGAAACAAGACTCTTCTCTACCTCTTTTTTATTTATCTTTTTTAAGGTGCCTATAGGTGTGGCTAAGAGGCTTGAAAAGATTCAACGGGTTTTCTTGTGTGGTTGTGAGGAAGGAGGGTAGCAAAAAAAATTGTTGGGTTAGATGGAAAAGATTTGTAGTCCTAAAAACTCTGTTGGTTAGGGATTAGAGATATTGTTACTTTTAATGATGTATTTTTGGCTAAGTGGAGGTGGTCTTTGTTTCATAATGAAAAATATGTGTGGGGAGATGTTTTGAATTCAAAATATGGGAGTTGGAGAGGCATGTTAAGGAAGAGTGTTGACAACTCTTCATCTATATGATGGCGTGATTTATTTAACACCTGTGGTGTTAACAATCATTTGAGATGGTTTCAAAAAAATCTTTAGGTGGAAGGTCAGCAATGGTAGTCGAATTAATTTTTGGCATGATAGTTGGTTAGGGGAAGAGCCATTAGCATCATCTATTCTGAGAAAAAAGAGGAAATAATTGGGAATATGGGAGTTTGGTGCGGTGATATGTGGAGGTGGGAACTTTTGTGGAGATGGCCTTGGTTTGAGTGGGATAATGAAGCTTTACAAAAAATTTAGTATTGTTGTGTCTAATATTACCTTAAGTAAAGAAAGAAGTGACAAGTGGATTTGGCTAGAGTCTAAAGGTGGGTTGTTATATACAACAACTGCATATTTAGCTCTAGATGATTTGAAGGTGGGTGGAGATGTGGATGAAACTGTTTGGTACCGAGCAATCATACAACAATCAAGAAAAATAGAAAAAAAGAGAAAAAATAAGACACGGTGTTTATCCTGGTTTATCCAATGTGGGTTAAGTTCATCTTTTTTCTATATTCTCCTCACACACTCGTTACAATACGCTCAGATTACAAGAAAATATATACACTTAGAAACTCTAAGCACCGTAGCTATTCATGAGCCCAAGCCTTACAAATAATAAACCCTAAGCCCACAATAGTTTCAGGCCTCGTAAAGTTCCGGGGGCACTGCCCCCTGCACCCTCGCCAAGGCGGCTCCCCCGGGTCCTTGCCCTCTCACTGGGGAGCGAGACCCGCACCTATGAGCGACTTATCTTCTGAATGCAAAATATGAGCCATATCCAACAAAAACTGTGTGTCAAGTATGGAAGTTACATATTCCACCAAAAGTAAAGGTGTTTATTTGGACGATCATGTTGAAAGATTACCTACCTTTTTTTTAATAGTGAAGGGGGAAAATTGTCACATGTTGTTTTCTTGTAAAAGCATTGATGTTGTATGGAAGCAATGTTATTTTTGGAAAGAGGCTTACGCTATTCTACCACAAGCGCCTCTTATGCACCTCTGGCAACATGTTTTCAACAGAAGGTCAAATATCAACAAAGAGAAATGGTGAGTTGTATAGGCAACTGTTGTGTGGAACATCTGGATTATCAAAAATCTATGTGTGTTTAAGGCAAGAAATCTTGATATATGTTAGCTTATACAAAAGATTGTGCTCTCTGCCTGGTCTATGATGAGAGGATTTGTCAAGAAAGGAGAAGATAAGTTTCTGTCAATGTCTGAGCCGAGTGAAAGTGCCACAGGGATACTATTCAAATATTAAGAGTCTTATGTAGGTCAAAGATCTTAAACTAGTTGGCTTAAAGTCTCATGATTGCCACATCTTGATGCAACAATTGTTAGATATGACGATTCGAGACATTTTGCCTAACAAAGTGAGACATGTTATAACTCGCCTGTACTTTTTCTTCAATGCCATTTGTAACAAAGTCGTGGACCTGGTAATGTTAAATGACTTGGAAGAAGAGGCTGTTGTTATCTTGTGTCAGTTGGAGATGTATTTTCCTCCATTTTTCGACATAATGGTTCACTTACTTGTTCATCTGGTCAGGGAAATTAAATTGTATGGTCCCATTTATTTATGGTAGATGTACCCGGTCGAGCAATACATGAAGATCTTGAAAGGGTATACAAAAAACCTACACCATCCTGAGGCATCCATAGTTGAAAGGTACATTGCAGAAGAAGTTATTAAATTCTGTTCACAGTACATTGAAAAGGCAAAACCTGTTGGGCTTCCCGAGTATTAGCATGACGATAAAGTGGGAGGTAAAGATTCACAAGGGTTGCATGTTATAACTCTTGGTTTAGAGAAATTGCAACAAGCTCATTTGTATGTACTGAATAACAGTAATGAAGTATTGCCATATATAATTCGTCACGAAACCTTAGTCAAGGAAAGTAATCCAAAAATGACGAAGAATAGGTTGTTGAAAGAGCATACCAAGGCTTTCCTGAATTGTTTTAAAGATACAATATTTAGTTATGAGTGTTCCTCTGAAACAATGAGGAAATTAGCAGATGGGCCTAAAAGAAATGTTAGAAATTGGCAGGGATACGATATCAACAAGTACTCGTTCTACACAAAAGAACAAGATGACAAGAGCACAATGCAAAATAGTGGGGTTAGTCTTACGACTGAATCGCAACACTTTGCTACTATGTCTGACCACAATCCTCGTTTGGCATCCATGCCTTACATTGGAGTCATTGATGACATCTGGGAGCTTAATTATGTTAAATTCATTGTGTGTGTTTTCTGTAACGCCTCAAATTTACCATGTTATTATTTATTAATTCTTAATGAAAATTCTTTTCTTCTTGCTTAAAAATATTAAACTAATGTTACTAATAACTAATATCACAAAAAGTTCTTCATCACTGATTGGTATTTATAAGTCTGACATAATATAAATAAAATACAGACTGATATCAGTTCTATTACATGGTACAAATCACCAAAATTATTTCATTACAACAAACATCTTCAACTAAGCATTTTTAACAAAGTCTTTTCCTCAGACATCGTCTTGTCAATCCTTCTTTTATTGTTCATCTGCTCGCCCAATTAGATTGAGGTTATAGCAGGTGTCAACCACAGACACAAAATACAAGGTAAGTTTTATGATAAACATAATTTAAGCAACATAATATATTCAATATGCAGGTATTCATAACAACATCCTCAAGATGCATGATTCTTTCTTATCATGATGCATGATTCTCTTTTAACTTTTATCATTTGGTACCAATAGTCAAGATAGCCCCATCCCTGTGGTACAGAACCTATTCGACCAGTCAGGGTCTCCCGGTGTCGCACAGGTTCTCACTCACACTACATGTAATCATCATGGGTGGCGTAATTCCCCACCGCAAGAGTCACCCCTAGCTCAGACTCATCTTGTCTGAACGTTCAAACTCAGTTCCTGTAGCTATCTGACACACCTCCTCTCTAAGGCACACCTCCACTCTGAGGCAACTCTTATGCATATGAGACACATGAAACTGATTCACTTAATACATAACTTTTTTATATGCATTTTAACATCAATCTTCAATCACTGTCTCACATACCTTTACTCAGAAATTCAACATATCATTTGAGTATAGAAATTCATAAAACACTTAGCAACACATGAAATTCATAGAGATTCATAGGAACACTCAGCAACACATGAAACCTCATTCAAGCACTCAATCATGTAACTATAACTCAAGTCCACTAATTTCTCAGATACAAGTCATACAGAACTTTAAGCATTTATTCAAACACAAGCAACTTTAAACTATCTTTATCATAAAGCTTCCCTATACATACCTTATAACCTCTTATGAAGCTTGTCTATCTCTTCCTAATGGTGCTAGCTTCTACACGTGGTTCTTTAAGGAAGTGGGGTTTCTTTCTCACTTGATTCAAGCTTTGAAAAGGAAAGGTTGGAATTGAAATAAGAGGGATGTGAGAAGGAGATGTTCACGTGAAGTATGTAGAAGGATGGTGTCTTGAATGTGACTTCCACTTAAGGCTCCTCTCTTCCCTTTATATAGAGTTTAGGAAATAATAAAATATTCAAGGACATTTCTACCCTTTCTATCTAGTTGCTCTCATCTAGTTCCATCCTAACTTAGTTTTTTCTCATTCCATTCCATCCTAACTAAACTCATAATTAATATTTTACTTTTATACAAAAATCTTCTAAGTCATGATGACTTGCTTTACAAGTGTCCCTACACTTGTCTACTTCTTTACAAATGTCCTTCCACTTGGCATTGTCATGAAGCTTCCTTTACAAGTGTCCCACCACTTGGCATGAAGCTTCCTTTACAAGTGTCCCACCACTTGGCATTGTCATGAATCTTCTCCATTTCTCTACCTATTTCACGTGAAGCATCAAGAAATAAGAGAAGATTTTCTCCTCTTCATGTCATCTTGTACATATGCCTTTCAAGGTTATGATGGCTTCTTATCCCTTCATCCATGGTGGCTTACAAGTGGCTAGATATTTCTTAAGCCTTCATGATTGTATCTTATCATTTTAATTTATGAATCTTAAGGTATTTTTCTACTTATCATGACTTATCAAATTAAAATATGACAAACCACTTTATTCCCCTTTTTCTTCTACTTCTTGTGAATACCATAGTCAAGGGGAATATTTTTATCTTCTCTTCTTCCTTCTATATCATGTTATTATTTCCTTTAAAGAGTAGAAAATTGAGTGGTTCTCCTTATGTCCATATGTCACCTTTCATGAGGAAGAAGAATTCAATTCCAAGTTGTCTTCACACATGGTCTTTCATAGGAAGAAGTAAAATTCAATTTGAACTTAGCTTTACACATGGCATTCATAGGAGGAGTTCAAGTTCAATTCGAATTCTTCTACCTAAAGGATAATATTAAATAATGAAACTCTAGAGTTTTCCAGAAACTGACTTCAGTTACAGTCTAAATAGCTCACAAGTAGTCTACACAGAGTGTTACTCGGACTTTACTTACAAGATTGCTTTTATCTTAATTCTGATTAGTCCGTTCCACTTCTGACCATTAAAATTACTAAATCATTTCTTTGAATAAGTTTATACATCCTATAATTAAAAGAAAATTCCACAGATTCTACTTATCATTCTTTTATACTTTTTTGCTACCTAAATTTTCCTGAATAGAATTTCAAAGTTATCATCGTATAAAATTCATAGAAATTTTATTCTGAAGCTTTCTGTCACAAAGTATTTTGGTAATTTTCCATCAAAAGATACTCTGTAATTTCATCAGGTTTTCACAAAAGTATCTAAGGGTGTCTTTGTAATTTTAGCCTCAAGGGTATTGTGGTAATTTGTCACTCTAGGGGCCTGATTGTAATTTTCCAAAATATCCAAGGGTATTTTTGTAATTTCTACCTTAAAATATCTAACCAAAATATCTAACCAAAATATCTAAGGGCATTTTCGTAATTTCTGTTTTAAGGGAAGGGCAATATGGTCATTTCTCCTCAAACATTTTGTAATGTTTATAATTACTATTTCACCCAAATAATTTAAATATAGACCATCAAATTTCTCATATCCTAATACTCACATCAATAGCTATGCAAGAATAATTCATATAATATTATGACCATAGTTTTTGAAATTTTAGTGTGTTACATTTTCAAGTGTAAATGGGTTGATAGCAATAGCGGTGTGCGAACCGACGATTCGGGATTTACTTTGGTAGATCTTAAGAAGGTAGCTTATCAAAATGAACCTTTCATCATGGCAGAATAAGCTAAACAAGTGTTTTATGTTCAAGATCCTTGTGATGAAAGGTGGTCAATGGTACTACATGGAAAAACCATTAGTCTTAATCTTGACGATGATGATTCAACCCTTGATACTGGCTTGACTCATTACTCGACACAAATGGCTAACGCCAACAGAGAAGAAGAAATTGACGATGTTCATGCAAATGGTAATGATCATGAAGAAGGAGAATTAATTAACATCGTTTAATGTAATTTTTATTTTATATTAAGTTTTTTCCAGCTTTACAATTTCATAACTTACCTAACTTTTGACTTAACTTTATTTAATTTTGTTTTCTACAAGAACATGACTACACCACCAAGCTCCCCTCCTCCTCCTCCTTAGTCAGCACCTTTGTCGTCTACGACGAAGAAGACTAGGAAAGCAACACGACTGAGGTCATTGTCTACCAGACCTGTCGATGTTGGCAGATCATTCGTTCACGTGGATCCTGCCATTGGGAAGGTCGATGGTCCCCATAAGAACAAATTGAGGACATATCTGGGGATTGTGACTCGAGACAAGATGGATGTCACTATTGCTAACTGGAAGAAAGTTCCTGCAGCTCAAAAGGAGTTGATTTGGGAGGACATTCGGGTATTACAATTAAGTTTCCAATGTTTAGGTGATTTTTTGTAGTAATACAATTTAAATGTTATTATAACTATTAAAATTGTTTTTGTATCGCAGGCTGAATTTGATATACCTGAAACGTCCTACCAATGGACAAAGAAGAAAATTCTTCAAACAGTAGGAGAGCGATGAAGGCAGTTCAAGTCTGATTTGACCTCTAAGTGGGCTCTGGCAAAAGGCAAGGGCGAAGACGATGACACAGTATGTGAAAAATATGGAATCAGCTAAGATAAGTGGATCAATTCTGTGAGAGTCGCAAAGCCGCTTCATGGGAGGTTAGTTTACTTGAATTGTTTTAGATTTTGACAATTATGCAATCTTTTGAAGCGCATTTTGTTAACAACTATATGTGTAATTCTTAAGGATGTTAGAAAGAAAGCTCAGGCCGTCCAAAAGCTAAACACTGCCCTCACGTGTTGTCTCGCATGGGTTATGATTTATTAGAACATAAATTTATGGAGGAAAAAAAAAAAGAAACAATTGAAGGAAGCAGCCCAAGCTGAGAGCACCGACATAATCCTTCATCCTCTGTCTCCTATTAGACAACACATGAAATGGAAGCTGGCTCACACAAAAAAAAAAAAAAAAAATAGGACACATGACATTTGAGGCCACACGTGAGATTGCAGAAAAGATTGTAAGTCAAATAATGGTTTCATTGTTCATTAATTAGAAAAACAACAACAAATTACAAAACTCATGTAATACATTATGTTGATTGCAGGATACCCTGAAAGAGCAATCGACACAAGGTAGCTTTGTCACCAGTGGACGTCAGGATGTACTGACTGCTGCCATTGGACGACCAGAGCACCTGGGCTGTGTCTGTGCTGCTAGAGCCGGTGTGACGATAAAATAATACTTTGATCTGGCTCCATCAATCTCTCGCACGTCTAGGTCAATGAACCCTGAACACTTGGATCGACTGAATCAGAACATCAGGGAAGAGCTGGTGCATTCGATCACTGAAAAAGTGACACAGCAACTCATGATGTCCTTGTTACGGATTTTCACCACGGCAAGCGTACCGTTGTATCGTTGTAAGTTTCGAATTTATAAGATCGTCTCCACAGGGACTTGAGCTTACTCAGTTAATCCAAATAGAATTAAACAGTTCAATAGTTATGTACATGTAGGTCGAACGATATTTCATTTGTTGATGCAAGTAAAGTAAACTAACTAAACTTAACGAAAATGAAAATATATTTATGAGAAAGCGGGATT
>PYAF01006278.1:26571-46616 GCA_007407185.1 Glycine tomentella | reverse complement strand
TTGGAGTTTATAGATTCAACGGAAAAACATCATTTTCAACGATGACAATCCTGATATTGCGTGTATTCTATTTCAGGTTTAGCAATTATCATGGGCTTGGTTTAGGTATAAAAGATTATGCTTATCGGAAATATCTTTCGCAAATTAGTGTTTTAATCCTATGGAGTGCTTTTGATTATGTTATGTTTTTCCCTGACTAGTTTGATGACATGTAATACTTACTGTAGTCTTATTTTATTCTATGATCACAATTTGGGTGGCCATTTTATCAATTAATAATATTCATTTACGGTTTAAAAAAAAGACCATGATGAACTTATTATTTTAAAATTTAAAGTAATTTCCTCAGTTTCTTAATTTAATAAAAAAATGATTTTTGTATGTTTTTTTTAAGAGACTAAGAAATCCTGTAAAAAAAAGAGTAAGAAAAAAACGATTATTGTTCAAAATCAATGGCCAAACATGCGCATATAAGAACAGAGAATTGTACTCCTTAAGTTAGAAAAATCATAATTCATAGCTTCATAATTTTTTTCTTCTAAATGACACATTAGTTGATGTCCCAACAAGTAAGGAAACCGTAGATAAGAAATAATAAAATGTTTTTAAATCCCCATGGTTAAAAAAATCATCAAACAAATCACATTATTCTAGACCAAACGAATTCTAAATATGTACAAATATTACAACCATTTCATCTTAACCATAGCTCAAAAATAATAATAATAAATATTTAAAATATTTTTCATTCATGTAATATATCAATTTTTTATATAATTACCTTTTTTTATTTTGCTATTTGAACTTTCCTGATTTTTTGTCTTTAGTATTTATCGTTAGTAATAGGCTCTTAAATCATGATGTAATAGATGAAATATCATGTTGTCAGTGTTACATCATTATCACAATATATTCTGTTTTATCCACATCATTAATTATTTCTTAATTTTTTAAAAAAACATCACGCCTTTAGAGTCGGCTTAACCGACTCTATCTTAGATCAAACAACTCTCTCAAATTTGTGAACTGCGAACCAGATCACCAGATCTCCAAACTCCAATTGCTCCCTTTCCCTACCATCAATGCTTCCTGGATTCCCTCTACGACCTCAAACACCCTTCCCTACTGTTCAAAGACAGGTGCACCATTTTGTTGCTTTTGACGACGAACCCCTCTATTTATATGGGGGTGTTTAGTCACAATCTTGCAATGGTTGGGAACTCGCACAACTATCACGACCACCACGAGCCAAACCCATGTCGTTGCAACACCCCTCATGAAAGCTCGATCCCTATCATTGTTTTTCCCCCAAATTTCACAGCCTTTGAGAATGGCTTCCTCTTCCACACTCGTTCTTGTGCTCGTGGCGATGTTTGTGTTCTCCATTGTTGCATAATCTCTAACGCCATCTCCAAAGTTTGCTATTGCTCCACCAAAAACCGCTACTCCAAATGCTCCATCGCCTTCTTTGTCCCCACCCGTCATCGCTCCATCACCTTCCTTCATCGTGAGCTCGTTGTCGTCTCCTCCCACTTCATTTCCAGAGTCTTCTCTGCTGCTTGCCATCTCTTTATCAGTGATCTCTTTCTCAATAAGGTCGGGTTTTTTTTTTTTTTTTTTTTTTTTAATCTTACAACAATTTCTATTTTAAAAAATTATTATGTCAAAATTAAAAAGATGCCATATAAGCAAATGTAACATGATGTGGAAGTGATGTGGCATTTTGTCTGCCACATCATCATTTAAGACCTCATATTAACAACAGATACCAAATGCAAAAATCTGGAAAGGTCAGGTAGTAAAATAAATAAAACAATTAATAGGTAGCAATATGAAAAAAGATATTATTTAAGCCTAAAAGAAATCATATAGATTCGTAAATCATGAGCGAAATGTTTTTATTAAATGTACAAGATTGACTTGAGAATCAAAATAAATATTTAATTTACAAAGAAACACTTCTCAGCCTCTGCAAAAGAACCTTTAAACTTCCTTACAACATAAAACCTGAAGGGGGGCAAATTAGGGGAGGGGATTTGGATCCTCTCAAATGAAAAAAAGTGTCAACGAAAATCATGGATATGACTTGACACTTTCATTTGAGGGTGACAAAATCTGGCCAAGCCTTGGGCACCACATCAGATGATCTAACAACGGCATAAGCCCACAGTGATCAAATAAACTGCTATTTAACATTGGTTCTGGTGTCAGTACCGTCTTTCAAGAAAGCCAACTCGGTAACCAATGCAATATGATCACTACCCCATTTCTGCACAACAGATAGGCAAAGAAAAACTTGAAAAATCAGAAGTCACACATTTCAAGCAACAGTTAGCAAAATCAGGGGAAGTAACGACAGAAATTATACATAAAAGGAATCCAGTTCAGTAATAAACCATTATGGTTATCGTGGAAACCTAAATTGTATGAAAAAAATGGTCTAGTCAAGCAGGGATGAAAGCGCATGCCCGCCCCCTGTACTTTAGACTTCTATTACTGAAAGAATCCACCTCTAAAGTCACAATCTTACAACAATAGCCCTTTATCCGAGATGTGGGTAACACATAATGATAACGAGTGAAAGAAAGTCCCAAAAAACCCACTTATGAACCCATCCATTTGCAATCTTTCACACAAAAACTACGAAGTTTTCTTACCTTAGTTGGGAATCCCGGAGTCCATTCCATGGCATGTTTAGACATCGGAGCAAGAACTCTGGTTGTTTGAAGACCTTCAGATCGCCTAATTCTCAGATCAAGGGAAAAAAATGCATTCCGATTAACTCCTTTCATTGAATTAAGCATACTAAGTATACAGCCAATTCTTTTGAATGCTTACTGAAATTCCAATGTACAAATCAGCAATGTTAATGAAAAGAATATCATGCAACTATAAGAACTTCAGCAATGCCAGCTGAGCAATTATTGTGATTTTACATTTTAAAAAATAAAGCAGAGCAGAGCAAAACAGTAGCAGATAAATTTGAAGAGAATAGCACCAACCAAATGTAGTCCACAGTTCCCAAAAAGCGTCTATTATAACTGGTCACCAGAGGCTCTCCATGGGGGTCTCTAGTCCCTGAACAATCCTGCATTTATACAAACAAAGGGAGATTAGTACACAAGATAATATGAAAGAGCACCAAGTTTACACCAAGTTTACAAGTTTTACGGAAATACAACTTTTAAGTCTCAAAATGTAGCTTTTAAATGAGATGTAAGATGTGATAGCTTGTATAATAAAAGTAAAGTTCAAAGAAAATGTACAGAAGATCCTTTTAGATCTACCATGGCTTCAGTATATGTGCTCCTAAGCAGTAAAGGGTGCTCCAAGAAGGTGCATTATGCATTTCCTGTTGCAGTTTCTATTTCCATAGCGGTCCACAATGCTGGATTATAAGTAGCTTGCTCTGAATCAATAGATTTAGAAATCTGCCTTGGAGATAAGTCATCCTCCATTTCATTGCTTTCTATGGGCAGCAACAAGTCGTTGGAAGCAGAATCTAATTCCTCAGATTGATATGGCTTTTCAAGATCTAAATTTCATTGATGAGCCAAGATCAATAGCCACTTCTTCAGCATTATGTAAGGAAGATATTAAACAAATGCCATCTTCACTTTCACCGCCTATAACGTTTTTATCTGTCTCATCAAAGAATGATTTCTCTTTCACATCTGGTGGAAAATCAATGTTGGACAAGTGATGCGATTTGTCAACTAGATATGATGTTGATGAGCAGTTATTTTGGTCATTAGCAATTTCCTCATGAGATGGACTATCTCCATCTTCAAATACACTGGAAACTGAAGTCTGGCTGGATGGTTTCATTGAAGAAATTTCTACATTGTCTACATCTATCGACTCAAGATCAATTCTCACCTTGGAAGATTGATCATCTTCCTGGAGGTTAGGGCACAGTCAAACTCCACATGTTTATTCCCTTCAGAGACATGCAAGTTGGATTCTTTGCTTAATAATTTCTTTATTTGAAGTTGGGACAGCATCTGGTATATGTTCATTGCTGCCAATCCAAGTTGCATCACTGTGAACTTCTTCAGGAGATGAGGAGGTCACAGGAGTAATGTCATGAATCTCACCATTTACATGATCAATATGGAGCCTACCTTCACTATAAGAAGGATTAGGTTCTTTTATGCTACCAACTTCACAAGAGATCTTAGAATGGTCAACAGCAGTTTCCTGAGTATCTTTTCCTGCATATGCATCACTTTCCTTTCCACACTCAACATTTGTACAAGACTTAACAGATGTATCTGAAGCAGTCTGAGTACATTGATTATCCAAGCTGTGACATTTAGTGTCCAGGTCCCTCGTTATTTTGTTCAATAACTTCTTTTTATCACCTTCTGTGGATGTTGCCTGAACTGAACCATTAGCAGATATTTCACTGCAAAATTTTAAAATATTTTAACAGATATTTATAGTATAAAGCAAGAAATCTAATAAATATAAACATATAAATGTCTCAAATGCAAAATTTTACCTAGAATTAGGACCATAATAGAGCTTTGATGCATGAATTGTAGCAGAAGCTTGTCCTGATACCTTATTTCTATCTATTCCAGACAGATCTAACTGTAATAATATAAAGATATTATTTTCTGTGTTAAACATCAAAGGCAGAGAAAGAAAAGAACTAGAGTAAAGACTGTACCTTCTGTTCTGATATAAAGTTGTATAACGGACTCTGAGGCAAGATAAAAATATCATAAAGGCTATGATAACATTTCACAAAATGACAATGAAAAAACATAATAGAAAAAATAACCTTGGGAGTACAATTAAAATCCCCACATATAACTACAGGGGTGTCATTCCAGAGTTTAGAAATCTTATCAAGCAGCACTCGAACCTGCTTGAAATAAATATAAAGAAGGAGAGCGAGTGGCTTGACGGATCTGAAATTTCATTTAATTTTTGTTAAATTTGGTTCTCAAATTCTCCTCTTTTGTTATTCCTGTTGATGTTTTTGTTATAGTTCTGAAATTTCATTTTAATTTTTGTTAAATTTGGTTCTCAAATTCTCCGCTTTTTATTCCTTTTGATGTTTTTGTTATTTGTGTCTTGGTGACTTGTTGGTCATGAGTTCGAATCCGGAAATAGTCTTTCTGCATATGCAAAGGTAAGGCTACGCATAATATCCCTCCTCCTTACTTGCACATAGCGTGAAGTCTCCGGATAATGGGGTACGTAGTTTTTTTTTTTATGTTTTTGTTATGGTTCTGAAATTTCAATTTTTTTTTTTTGTCAATATTGGTTCTGGAACTTTTCCTATGTAAAGATGATAACATGCTTTGGACTTGCAGTAACTCGTGTTGGACTTACAATACTGCGATACTATTTTGGATGATTTGGGTTTCCAATAACCTATGCAAGCAGGACTTACCCAAGGTCATGTTTACAAGATGGGGGGATTTTTGTGGTTAGCTATTACAGTATTATTTATTATATTGTCATATACTTGGGTATAGTAGCTGGATCACTACCAATGGCTTCGAAATATTAGGTTTGGTTTTCAAATATTGATACTTGACTTTAGTGAATTTCATAGAAGATGCTGAACATCCAGTGATAGTTTCATAATATTCTTTTTATCAACATAAAAGATCCTAAATGTGACTATGTATTAAGAAAAAGAGTGTGTTCAATTTTTGGAATTTCAAAAACACTCTTTGAACGTTAACCGCTCTTGTGGGGAAGACGAGGTTGGTTTTTAAGTTTTAACAGTTGTTGTGAGGAAGATGAGGGCAAAAGTGTCCTATAATTTCATTAAAGAAGCATGTGCAATGCATGTGAGGCATTTCAGTTAACAGAATTAACACCTTGATGGTCCAGGGGATACCTTTGTAATAGAGTTATAAAAGTTAGGGGAGTTTTTGTAGGGGTAAAATATGGAGGGGATACAAGTGTAATAAGTCCTAAACTTAGGGAAGGTGAATGTGATTTACTCAAAAAAAATTACAAGCTAAATTAGTCTTATGACAAATACTTCCTAAATAATCAATTATGAACAACAGAGAGTGGGAAGAGAAGTATTGATAAATAATCAAACCACAAGAGGGAACACTTTCGATTCCTACTTCAGGTTCACTTTAAGCAAAAACTTGAGACTCTGAACCTCACAATTCTTCTTACCAGCAACACACCTTCATCATTGAATCAAACCGACAAAATTCACACAAGTGAAGCAAGAACCATTTATCAAACTATCTATCCCAAAAATTGTTCCTTATAGGCATTTGATTTCTCGAATAAACAAAAATTAACAATCAAAAGTCAAAACATAAAGCTAATGCTTGCTCCATCAGAACTCATTGTTAACCACTCAACATACGTTTTCATAACATAATCTAACCCATTGAACAATGCAATGCAGCAACTTTTGGGAATAAAAAATTAGCATTCACAATACACCTAAAACAACTTCTTCCTAAACCCTAGGATTGAAACCGAAGCCATAAGCCCACAATCACGCAGAAGGAGAGTGAGGTTACCACAATGAGGAAGCGGCAGAGGCGTCAGAGCAAGATCCCAGTCTCGATAATCTGGCGGTTGCGGCCGCAGACGAAACGCCGGCTGGTAATCAGAAGGCGGAGGCGGACGAAAATGAGTCGAATGCAGCTGAAACTGTGGCAGAGGCGGACGGAACTGCGACGGATAGGGACGGAACAGAGGCCGGTGATGGTGAGGCCGCGGAGGCGGATGAGACCTCGGATTGAAAGGCGGATTCTGGTGGTGCGGCGTTTGGTTCGGGAAGCTTCCACCCTCGCCACGGCGGAGTCCCAAATTGGCGTTGCAGACGGAGCGCAAGTGCGCATCATCGGAGACGAAGAGGCCTCTACCGCGTCCTCGGTGCTGTGAAAAATAATAAAAAGTGAGTTTAATTTGGTGAGTGCATGGATGTGTGGATACTGTGATAAGTACATCTGTGAGGAGAGAGAAAGAGAGAGTACGAGTGGGCGTGCAGACATTGAGGTGGCGGTGGTTGCGGCGGTGTCGGTGGCGGCGATGAAATGGATGGTGGCAGGAGTGCGTCGCACTGTAGGAGAAACATGGAACGGAGCGAGTGAAGTGTGTGCAAGTAAATGAGTTGGTGCGTTCATGCATGCCCTATGAGGTGACGCGTGGGCATGGCTTATTTATCTGAAAATTTTAAAGGAACCTGAAAATCCAAATAGACATATTTTTGCCCAAAATTATATAAGAAGCGATAAAAAAATTAGGTAAATTTAAATAAATAATACAAATTAAATAAATAATTAAAAATAGGAGGCTGTTTTGAAACAAATTCGAAATTTGGGGCTGTTGAACACGCCTAAATTGGGCATGTTTGGGTGGGTGAGTTCTGTATAAGCAGGCTCAAGATAAGCAGCCTTCAGATGCATTGGTTGAGTGAATTCTTGTTTGGGTCCATTTCTTCAGATAGTGAGTTCTTGTTTAAGTGTCCTTTAAGCGTCTGTATTGAGTTATTGGTTGAGTGAATATTTGTTTTTGTTGGCGGCAAATATGAGTTCAGGTAGTGAGAGCGTTCGTGTTATGTTATTTTTAATGGAAGGAAAGTTAGAGGACGACGGGGTGTTGTTTTTGAAGGGGACAACAGGCCAACATGTATCAGTCAAAGATCAACAGTGAGTGAATTGCATGAGAAGGTACATCAAAAATTAGGTCTAAAAAACAATCAACGTTTCACTTTGGTGACATCAAGATTATGGCAACACGATCATTCCACAAGGATTCAACTGCTGGATGATGAAGACATAGAAATTGTAATAGACCAATTTTTGAAGCAGTCAACGAATGATTTGTTAGAATTGTACGTGGATTATACCGCAGTGGAGGATGTTGTTTTACCCTTACCCATGAGGTCAGTCGATTTTAATTCTGCACATAATGAAGCATCATATGGTGCTCCAGGTGTAAACGTGTCTGAGGAAGCTGAACATAACCCAACTTGGGTTATGGATGACGATGATGAAATTATCGCAATGGAAGATCGTCTTATTGAGGAGGATGCTAGTGCGTCCGATAATGATGAGGATGCTGGTGTGCATGCGACTGAATTCCAAGAAGAAACTGATGTGGGGTCATCTCAAATCCGTCATCATGTCGACGTTTGATCTACTCAACTAGAACAACCTGTCGAAGGTATGTTAGATTGCTTTAATCAGTGAAAATGCAGTCATATATGTGTAGTTGTATATTATAGTATAGTATTTTATTTGCCTGATATGTTTAGATGTTGAGGTCGTTCCTTTATGGGATAGAATTCCACATTACACATATATTGATTGGAATCATCCAAGCGAAGAAGAATCTTTTACCGATTCTACTTCGGGTTCGGGTTCAGTGCAAGGTCCATGGCAATTAGGGGACGATTTGTTTGTTAAACAGGAATTTGCATTCAAAATAGACACACAAATTGCAATTAAGCGGAACCTCATGAAGGAGCATCAAGAACCAACTGTGGTTGAGAGCAAGCCTAACAAGTTTAACATGAAGTGTATTCGAAACAACGATGGTTGCCCTTGGAGGGTTAGGGTAATCAAAGCAACGTACGATGACAAGTGGGTTGTTTCAAGATGGGGTGGAAAACACAATTGCCTGAATGATCATATTACAAAGGGTCACAAACAGCTTGATGTTGATGTTATTGCTTCACTTATAGTAGGTATGTTTCTATTAAATTTACTCAATATGAAGAATATTGTATTTAAAGGTATGTTATTAATGTCAATGTAACCATTTCATTCTTAGGAATGTTGTTTAGGGTTTAGGGTTAGGGTGTTTAGGGTTTAGGGTTAAGGTGTTGATGGTTTGGGTTAATGGTGTTTAGGGTTTAGGGTTATGATGTTTAAGGTTTAGGATTATGGTGTTTAGTGTTTAGGGTTTAGGGTTTAGGGTGAGTGTGGTTGGTGGTTAGGGTTAGGGTGCTTACTATTTAGTGGTTAGGGTTGTGGTGTGAATTATTAGGGGTTAGGGTGTTTAGGGTTTATGGGTTTAGGGGTTAGGGTGTTTAGGGTTTAGTGTTTATAGTTTAGGGTTAGGGTGTTTAAGGTTTAGGGCAAGTGTGTTTGATGTTTAGGGTTAAGGTGTTTACTATTTAGTGGTTAGGGTTAGTGTGTTTAGGGTTTAGGGGTTTAGTGTTTAGTGTTTAGGGTTTAGGGTTTAGGGTTAGGGTGTGAATTATTAGGGTTTAGGGTGTTTAGTGTTTAATGGTTTAGGGTTTAGAGTGTTTAGTGGGTTAGGATTATGGTGTTTATTGTTTAGGGTTAAGGTGTTTAGTGTTCAGTTGTTTAGGGGTTAGGGTGTTTGCTTTATGGTGTTTAGGGTTCACTTGTAGTAGGTATGTTTCTATTAAATTAAAACACTATGAAGAATATTGTTTTTAAAGGTATGTTGTTAATGTCAATGTTATCATTTCATTGTTAGGAATGGTTAAGGAGGAACCGTCTGTGTCAATTGCATTGAGTCAGGAGAGCATCACCAATACGTATGCATTTAAAGTATCATATGTAAAGACCTGGTATGCGAAGCAAAAAGCAATGACAATGATTTATGGGGATTGGAAAGAAACTTTTGCATTTTTGTCGAGATGGTGCAACTACATGTTTCATTTTTCACTAGGTTCTTTTTATGATATTCAAACAACTGCTTATTTTGTGGCCAATCGACTGGTACGGGCAAAGAGTGTGTTTCATTGTATGTTTTGGACTTTTAGGCAGTGTTGCGAGGCTTTTAAATTTTGCAAACTCATCATTCAAATTGATGGGACTTATTTATATGCCAAGTATAAAGGAAAATTGTTGATTGCCATGAGTCAAGATGGAATAATGAGTGTCTGCCACTGACATTTGCCATTTTTGAGGGGGAAACGTTGGAAGCTTGAGAATACTTACTTGCTAACATTTGCTTCCATGTTACCCAAATGCAAAATATATGTCTTATTTCAGATCGGCACCGGAGCATAATATCTGCTATGGAGAATCATGCCGATTGGCAACCACCTTTTGCGCATCACATGTTTTGCCTTCATCATATTGCCAGTAATTTTAATCAAAGGTTCAAAAGTAATATATTAAAGAAGACCCTCATGACTTTAGGTATGTTAACAACTATGTTCAATACATTAAGCTAAGACAAATATGTAAACGGAATAGTGTTAATGTTATTATTATTCTGCAGGTTATACTTCCCGTATGGTTGACTTTGACACCGTGTTTGCACGATTTCGTGATACCAATCCTGAGGTTGCAGAATGGATTGACAGCATCACTAAGGAAAAGTGGACACGTGCATATGATGTGGAGGGGAATAAGATACGGCCATATGACAACAAACTTGTCTGAATCAGTGAACAGGGTGTTCAAGGGAGCAAGGAACATGTCTATCACTACTCTTGTAAAGCACACATACACTCGATTGGTTCAATATTTTGTAAGCAGGGGTAAGGTGGCGGTTTCACAGCTTGACCATTCCCAACGACATTGTAAAAATGTGGTTGATGTTATGAGGCATAATCATACACTTGCTACAGGGCACCATGTAGGCACATATAATGTTGAGCAAACATTATTTCAAGTGAAGAAGGGTTGAGATAGGTCATATTTAGTCAACCTTGCAGAGTGTTCTTATCAGTGTGGCAAGTTTAAGGCCTTAAAATACCCATGTAGTCACGCCGCAGCTGCTGTTTTACATGTTCGCTAAAATCCTTACTAGTTTGTGGATGATGTCTTCCTTGTAAGCAACTTGGTTCAGGTTTATTCATTCCCATGGAACCAATTGGTAATGAACGTGCTATTCCACCGAGTGAAGGTCCAGTTGTCATATCTGACAGGAACATGTTGCGTGCAAAGGGTCGTCCAAGGTCCACTAGAATACGTAATGAGATGGACGAAGTGGAAAAATTTCCAAGATGCATCTAATGCAGGATTTGCAAGCAGGTTGGACATAATCGACGAAATTGTCCTACTCATACTGGTACTTCATGAATTTGTAATTATTTTTTTTAATTAATATGATGTTAATGAATTTGATTTATAAAAATGTTGTCTAACCCCTATATTTGGTTGGAAGAGGTTATATTACTTATCATGTTTTGCATGTGATTAGACATACGACGATCACGTTTTCGAAATGGATAACCTTAAACTGTAAACCATGAACCCTAAACCAAATGAATACAATTTTGTTAGGCGGGTCCATGCACCTGGCAACGCTTATAATTTTGCTATCTTTCTGTAAACATTCGATATTTTGGGGTTGACTTATTTAGTTGAAATAATCGATCTTATGTTGCCTATGCATCTCCCTCTCCCTCACCAGTCACCATTTCCACACCATATGGGTGCCTTTGATAAAAATAATAAAGTGAGTGTAATGCTACTTAAAGTATAGTTATTAATTAGGTTTTAATAGAATAACCAGTTATCTGAGTGGAGTGATTGATGAAAACACGCCAAAATAGGACACGACTGAACATGCCTAACAAATAGTGTGACTGAACACGCCCAAATAGGGCGTGACTAAACACGCCTAACAAATAGAGCGTGACTAAACACGCCTAACAAATAGAGCGTGGCTGAACACGCCCAAATAGGGCGTGACTAAACACGCCTAACAAAAAAGGCGTGACTGAACATGTTGAAATAGGGCGTGACTAGACACGTCTAAATTTGGGCTTGTTGACCCCTAAGAATGCCATAGTATTCAGATTGAATGTCATAGTATTCAATCTGAATACTATGACATTCTTTGGAGAAACAAGCAATCAGACCTTTGATAATTCCAAATTAGCATTCTTTTTTCCAAATGAATCAATGAAACATAACCAAAAAGGTGTTTCTTTTAAATGCCTTACTCCATTACCAATGCGAGTTCCTAATGAGTGTTCTTTCCAGACACTCAAGAGTAGGATGCACGACACCCTTCTGCTAGCCAGTGACCACTTTATTGATGAAATCTACTACCGATAGCCATCCCTACATGCAGGTCAGGAATATTTTTTTCATTCTCTGCAACTCATAAATGATTATGATGTTTGCAATGACCAAATGTCAAGTGCTAGCCCTATAGAAATATTATGCACCATCAACAGAACACCCGATGGTATACTCAACTTACTTGGATCCACCATTGTCCCTACACATGATGTAATGCTATTTACAATGGCAAGTGGCACATAGCAGGATAAGGCGATTTTGTGGGTTATTCATCCGGAACAAACCCAATAAAGTTTGAAATTCCTTCAGGATGCAACATGAAACACTAAAGGATGTCATAAAGCAAGTTGCGCCTATAGGAGTTCCCCCTTATGGAATTCAAAACTCACAGCTGATAAGGAAATTGTTTTTCTGATAGCCAACCCTTGCAAAATATTCAGACTACATAATCGAATATCAAATAATAGAGTTGACTAGCGATGAAGACGTGTTTAAGTTGTTAGCAGAATCGAACTACTGGAACGTTATGGTCCAATAGAGATTTTAGCTATTTTTAACAAACTAGTTACCCAAATGGAATGAGACATAGTCATAATGTTGACTGGAATGATTCATTGTGTTAAGTAGTGTTTACGAACTTTGGTTATGTTAAATTCTCATTGTCATTTAAAATGTAGGTTACGTTATTGGTCGTTTGGATTGTTGCCTCTGTTATGAATTTCTGTTTTTCATGGCATTACTGATAGTTAATATGTCGACTGATTAAAATAACTGACACAAAAAATAGTTTGAAACAAATGTAACTTAACAAATATAATGTATTACAAACTAATCAATTCAAAAACACAAACGGCGAAAAAACACCAAGACTCCGGTGGCCACTGATTATGACACACCTGACGATCAGGTAGCCTCCATCTACGAGGTCGTGGGGAAGGGTCTGACTAAGAAGGGTTTGGCTGAACCGGGCCTTGCTGAGAAGGGTGTGGCTGAGAAGGGCCTGCCCTATAAGGGTCTATATATGGCGGTGGACATGGACTGGCCTGCTCTGAATATGAGGGTTGGGGATGCTCATCAGCTGCGGTCGAATACGGTATATCTGATGCCAACCTACAACAGAATTATCAATCTGGGAGAGCATCTCGTCAATGTCGGCAGTAGACCAGTCATTATGACATACGTCACTACTTGCCCCAACATCCGCTGATACCATCGCCATTGCAATGGCCACAAATACAGGCTGGGTCTGGCGGTCAGCCGGTGGAGGCATATGACTCTGCGAACTGTCTCCCCTGCACCCATGTCTCCCTGCTGACTGGACTCATAATACAGGGGCTGGCTGCCATACATCGATGCTACATATGGAGGCCTAAAATAACCCAAAGTAAGAGGCCAAATAGCTGCAATGGGCTCACAAACATAATGCATCTGTTTCCGTCGATGCTCTAGCCCGTGCCCCTCCTGTTTCGATGGCCAACGGGAACAGACACTTGTGGCTCCTCCTGAAGCTGGGTCTCTGGTGCATGTGGCCCTGCCTCCTCCAGCCGACAACTCTCTCTGAAGATAGACATTGTGCGACCGACTTCCTGCTGCGCCCACTCGCGACTGTAACCCGGCCATTGATCATGACTAAGCGCAAAGTACAACATCTCTAGCCCATCAATCTATAAATTAAGATATATAAACATTAGTGTGAATCATGTGTTCTATCATAATAAAGATAAATAGACAAATTATAATGTCAGCAAAACTTACACCACGTCCAGTCTTGGCAGCCATCTTCGAGATGTACCGCTTCCCATTTTCCCTGTACCAAACCATGTACTCATGGTTTGGTGACATGAAGCCTTGAACCAGAGGGGGAAGGTCGATGTTCTGGTCCCGAACCTCCCAGTGTCTAATAAACAGTCTCAGCTTACAGACCCAATTATCTTCTTGTTTACCGCGTAAGGAAAGGTTGTGCACACCCTTCAGCTTCCTGAGATTACATGGGATTGGCTGATCCCTCCCAAATTGGTGCATGCATCTGTCCGACTGCGAATACTCCACCGTGTGGAAGTATATAACAGGAGTAGTTGCCATCCACAACAGTCGCTGCTGCTCAGATGCACCAAGAAAGTCGTAATCTCGATATGGTTGTCAAACCACCTACACAGACCAAATAAACACATAATTATGCAATAACATGGGACGTAACGCGCCGCGATCATGCTTCCCCCGAATCTGTCGCTCAGCAGCCATGATCTAAGAAGTCGCGCAATGTGCGCCTTCGTAAAGCACATCACAACGATCAAATCGGGTTGAACCTCATCCCAGTGTGCAAAATGTCTATCTAAAAGACAGACGCAAATATCCACCTTTAAGCTCGGTATCTGGCTGAGGTTCATGACTAAAAACCTCCTCAACGACGGTCTCCCATTCGGCCACAGTGACTCCTGTTACGACTTTGCCCTCAGTGGGCAAACCTAAAATACCAATCATGTCTTCCAACGTCATGGTCATTTTCTCCCTGCGCATGAGGAAGGTATGGGTCTCTGGTCTCCACCGCTCAACCAAAGCACTAATAAGCGCAACATCAATCTTAAAAAAAATTAACTAATCAATTCATATGCATTCATCTAAAATAAAATTGTCTACTCTACTCATTTCCTGCTTAAATACCTGAATATGTCGCATGCGTGTGACATGTAGAAAGCCAGCATTCCCTAACATATCACCAATGATGTCAGGTATGTCATCGTATTGTGGCCCCCCCGTCACTTTACTGCGTCGAGTCTTCAACAGGCGAGCTTCGTCCTCATTCCACACAGCTTGTGAAACGTGGGTCCGTTGAGTCCGCGTACGCAAAACACCCCACTTATACGGGGTAGGGATAACATGTGTCGTTGGATCCATGGGCTCACCCTCATGATCGGATCCAGAGCGCAACGAATCACTTGAAGATGAGTCAGCCATTTAATGAGTTTCTTAATATAAATAAAAAAAATTAAAAATAATTTAACCTCGGTTGACAACACATTACAAATAATTATCATATCAAATTAATTAAACCTAGTGTACATAACTGTCAATCGAAAACCCTAAACCATAAACACTCAAACATAAACCCTAAAACTAACACCGTAAACACAAAACCCTAAACACCATAAAGCAAACACCTTAAACCCTTTACCAAATCCTCATATGTAATGAACACCACTGAGACTTGGCCTTAAGTGTCATTCAACATGGTGTTGTTAACCATAAACCATACACTGTAACCCTTAACCCTAAACCCATATACCTAAACCCTAAACAATTAACCTAACCAACACCAACACCATAACCCTACACACTAAACACACTACCCTTAAACCCTAAACACCATAACCATAACCCTAAACACTAAACCCCCTAACCCCTAAACCACTAAACAATAAACACACTAACCATAAACATTAAACACCTTAACCCTAAACACTAAACACCCTTACCACTAAACCAATAAACACTAAACACCCTAACCACTAAACATTAAACACCCTAACCCTAAACACTAACCACCCTACCCATAAACATAAACACTTTAACCCCTAAACCACTAAACACTAACCACCCTAACCATAACACCAAACAACTTAACCCTAAACACTAAACACCCTAAACCCTTAACCACTAAACATTAACCACCCTAACAATAAACACTAAACAACTTAACCCTAAACACCCTAACCCCTAAATCCTAAACCCCATAACCCCTAAACCACTAAACACTAATCACCCTAAACCCTAAGCATTACACACACTAACCCAAAACCCAAAACCCTAAACACCATAACCCTAAACACTAAACACACTAACCCTAACCCTAAATCATAAACACCATAACCCTAAACATTAAACACCCTAAACCTAAACACTCAACACCCTAACAATTTTCCTACTAACATGTACGAACCTAACATTTTAGGGCAAAAAATTAAATTTAATATAAATTAAATAAAAAATTAGAAAAATGGTGTAAGCTGGCCAATATTTAGCAAAATAGGGCAATCAAATACGCCCATTTGGGGCGTGTTTAAACACGCCCAAATGGGGCGTATTTGATGTGGTGGTGACACATGGCAGCAACAAAAACGGGGTGCGGTGTTTTCGTAAACTTTGGAAGGTCATAACTTTTGACTGGGACGTCCGATTGATGCGAAACCGGTGACCACGCGCTCGAAATTGAGAGGAGAAGGCCTAGGCAAGTCCCCAAAGGATTGATATTTTAGGAGCCCTAAAAAATTTTTTGTTCTTTGATATTTTATCTATTCAATTAGTGAATTGCAAGCTATTCTTTCTTTATCTAATTACTTCTCTTAATTTTGAGCGTTTTGACATAAAATACGTCTTCATCGAACATTGCTATGAGAAATTACGACTGTTCAAAGTTATATGCATCATCAACATTTTAGTAACCTAATAAATTTTCTACGAACCTAACAATTTTCAAAACAGCCCCTATTTTTAATTATTTATTTATTTTGTATTATTTATTTAAATTTTCAAAAATGTATTTTTTTTCCTTCAAATTTTAGTTTTTTTTATCTTTCATATTTTAATTTTTTTTAATCTTTAAATTTTAAAGTATTTTTTCTGCTTTAAAAATTTATTAATCACTTTAAAAACCACTTTAATTATATTTTATTAATTTGATTTTTACAGTTTTAAATTATCAAAAAATTATACGTTAAAATATAAATTAAATTAAATTAAATTCATCCAGTAAAATATTCCCTCAAATTTATTTTTTTATTTTTTTTAGTTGTGGAAAAAATTTAAAAAAACATTTAGTAATTCTAGAAAATAAAAAAGAATTTAAACTTAGAAAACTAAAAAAAATTAAATTTAAGAGATTAACATCATATTTGAAGAAAAATTCATAATCATAACTCATATTGGAAGAGATAACGTCGTTTGAGTCGCGTCTGATAACAAAAATACACAGTGAGCTCTCGCTTCTAGCCCTAGGGTGCTGTTCCCGATTTTCTCTCTTCGGATTGGTACTTAAGTTGTTCGTCTTTAATTTATTTGAAATTTTGCTCACTAATCTGTATAACAATTGATTTCGTCAGTTTCATTTTCAAAACCCTTTTTGGAGTAGTAATAGACCTGTCAAAACGGGTTCGACCCGAGAGCCAACCCGTTTTGGCTCACCAAATTCGGTGGGTTGGGTTGATTAAAAGTTGGCTCACTTTGATCCCGGGTTATTTTGGCTCAGCCCACTTAACCCGCAACCCACCCAGGTTGAACCCGGGTGAGCCGGGTTGGCTCACGGGTTTCATAAAAAAGAAAAGCTGACTTATCCTATTGGGTTATTCCTAAGTGACTAAGTCTAACTCACGGGGTGTGCTTCATACACCATTACCTTTTCTCATACACCATTTAAATTTTGCCTAATACCCAAAATGGCCTTAATGAATGAAAAAAATATATAAACAACTAAAGTAAAGTAAAGGAGAGAGAGCTGTGAGCTGCTGTGCTTCGATCCATTCTTTGAGCTTGGCATTCCTTGGAATCGGCATTGTTGAGGTCATATGGATTGGTTAATCCATGTAGTCTATACGAATTGTGTAATCCGTACGCATCATACGGATTACACAATCCGTATAGACTACACGGATTAACCAATCCTATGGTCTATACGGATTGTATAATCCGTATGGTAAAAAAATTAAAAAAAAACTTTAAAAAAAGGAAATTAATTTTAGAATGCTAAAATTGAGCGTAAAATTGAGCATAAATAATGGAATACTGTATTTAAAAGGATGTAGTTTTTAAAATTAGAAGCATATGTAATCCATACGACAGAGAAGGAGATAAACATGACAAAATGCTAACCAATAGACAAACATGACAGAACACTAGTTAATAAACTAACATAGCATAAAGTTGTAACAATAACATTTGAAATGCAAAAATAAGCAAAGTGATCATTGTTTGAAAGATGTTGTGCATTGGATGTGTTTTTCTTCCATTTGTATCATTCTAGTGAGCATTATGCGAAACATTTGCATCCATTGTATACCCATGTTGATCGGTTGATTGGGCTTCTTGGGTAACTGGCTTGTTAAAAATAGCAAGGATTTCTATTGGACCAAAACGTTTCCAGTAGTTGGATTCGACTAAGACCTTTAACACATCTTCATCGCTTATCAACTCTTTTATGTGATATTGGATTGTGTTGTCTGAATAAGCATAGTGGGATGGTTGTCGAAAAAATAATTTTCTTACCACTTGTGAGTTGTGAATTCCATAAGGGGGAACCCCAACAGGTGCAACTTGCTTGATGACATCCTTGAGTGTTTGAATGTTGCATCCTGAGGGTATTTGAAACCTTTTTGGATTTGTTCCAGTGAAAGAATAACCCAGACCATAACCGCTTTGTCGTGCTCTGTCCCATTTGTCGTTGTAATATAGCATTGCATCATGTGTTCGGCCAATTGTAGATTGAAGTAAGTTTAGTATACCGTCGGCTGTTCTGTTGATTGTACAACATATTTCTATAGGACCAATAGCTGACATTTTCTCACTGGACATTAACATTGTGCAAACATCATCATCATTTGTCAGTTGCAGAGCATGAAAAAAATTTGCTGACCTGCATGTATAGATGGTTGTCGATAGTACATTTCATCAACAAATTGGTCATGGGTTAGTAAAAGTGTGTTGTGAATCCTGGTCTTGAGTGCCTGAAAAGAACACTCATCAGGAACTCGCATTGACACTGGAGTAGGACATTGAAAAGAAACACCAGTTTCGTCGTGTTTGATTGATCCATTTGGAAAAATGAATGCTAATTTGGAGTTAGCAATGGTCTGAGTGCTGGTTTCTCCTAAGAATGCCATAGTACTGATTGATTTTATTTTGCAGATGTATGTTATGTGGGAGAATGACAAAGCATGTAGGGTGTTCGTGTTATTTATAGTTGGGTAGTTGTGTATCTGATAGCATGTCATTATTGAAATTTGTATTTTATCAGATACACCATGTAGCATGTCATTATTGAAATTTTGGCTTTTATCAATATAGTGCATGGTGTAGTCAATTTCGACTGACATTAACTCGTGACATTTGACCGTTGCACATGGTGTGTCAGGCATGTGTCATTTGACCGTTTCACATGGTGTGTCGGGCATGTGCTGTCTCCAGTTTTTTGGCCAGCAGTGTTGCCAATGTCATTAAGTCAGTTTACCCTTGCACAGGCTTTTCTATTAATTGTTTAATGAATATGATTTTTGTGTGGGGTTTTAACGTTAGTTAATGTTATTTACCGTGTATGTGTGTGTTTTTACATGGTATGTTAAGTTGTATTTTCTTTTGTTAGAATGGACAACGATGAGTGGATGTACGAGAGTATCATGGCTGAAGATATTTACATGAATGAAGACATTGGACCAGATCCTGATGACTTTGACGACAAAGACTGTTTTATTGATTGTTCTGCAGCGTTCCAAACAAATGAGGTGAGTATGTGGATGAGTTACACTTAAATAATAGGAATGTAGTTTAAGTCGTTAAATGATTATATTTGAAACATTAAATATCAATTATCCTTTTGTGTAGGTGTTGTTAGACTTTTGGCAAGCGTAGCAATTGTCGTTGTAAGTTACAAAATTTATAAAAGTTCGTCTCCACAGGGACTTGATTTTTACTCAGTTAATTCAAATAAAGCTTAACAGTTTAATAGTTTATGTACAGTGAGTGTGAACGGAGTTTCATGTAGTTGCGGATTAACAGAAATGATGAAAATTTAGAAGAAACGGAAATAATAAACTTAATACGGAAGATTACGGAAAGTTATGAAAACTAGTAAAACGAATTTGTTTAAGTTAAGAACGTAGGATTGGATTTCATCGTTCATTCCCTTAGTATTCAATTAATATTACCATGCATAAGTTATTTTCTTTTATTATTGATGCACACATAAAATCACCCCAAATCGATCCCTCGCATTTGAGAATCCTAAGAATATTTATCAAATATCGATCCCTCGCATATGAAATAAATATCCCAGCGTTACGATTATATTCGCGTGCTTATTTGCAATCTAAACGTTATGCT
>PYAF01006278.1:9447-23316 GCA_007407185.1 Glycine tomentella | reverse complement strand
CCTCTTAAAGATCCATTTACATCCAATAGGCTTTGCACCCTCAGGTAGATCTACTAAAGTCCATGTATTATTCTTTTTAATAGAATTAATTTCAATCCTAATGGCTTGCTCCCAAAGGTTTGCATCTAAAGAATTAATAGCTTCTGAAAAACTTAAGGGATCATCCTCAATAAGATATATATATATATATATATATATAAGTCATATCCAAAAGATTTCTCTTTCCTATGTCTTTTACTTCTCCTCAAATCCTCGCTTATAGGTTCACTATATTTCAACTAGTTGTTCAAGCCTAGAAACGGTACTGGAACTAGCACTAGACCTCAAAGGGAAAACGTCCTCAAAGAATTCGACATTCTTAATCTCCATGATGGTGTCGCACTCAATCATATCACTCTTAAGAGCTAGAAACTTATAGGCAACACTATGTTCAACATAACCAATAAATCAGCAATTAGAAGTCTTAGATCCTATTTTCCTTTTCTTTGGGGAGAAGCCCTTTTGATTGCTTGCTTTTTACAAAATAGAATTCCACATAAGAAAACAAGTTTGAGCCCTTATGAGTTATGGAAAGGATATAAATCAAACCTGAAATATCTGAGAGTATGGGGGTGCCTAGCAAAAGTGATGTTGCATAATACGGTGGGGTTACTTCATGAATTATACCTTCCTTTTCACAAAAATCATTAAACAAAGTGTATTCACCACCCCTATCGGATCTTAGCCTCTTGATTTTTCTATTCAATTGATTTTCAACTTCGGCTTTATAAGATAAAAACATATCAAATGATTCATCTTTGTGTCTAATTAGATAATCTTTAGTATATCTAGAGTATTCATCTATAAAGGTTACAAAATAACTCTTACCTCCTTTTGTCATAATTTGTTTTAAATCAACAAGATCAGAATAAATTAAGCCTAGCAGTTCAATTTCACGTTGTACAAAAGAACATGATTTCTTAGTTAATTTTGATTCAACACATATTTCGTATTTCTTACCTTGTTTATGATGCATATTAATTCAACCTAGTCATTGCAATTTCATAACATACGTTGAAATAACTTGTCCTAATCTAGTATTCCATATATCATAAGAATCAAGTAAGCAGAAGAAGATGCATTCTCATTCCATATATTTGTACTTGTTATTGTGATCAGTTTTGTTGACATACCTCTTATGAAACGATTTGTCTTGTATTGTGTTTGCCTTGGCAGACATTGCTTTGGTCCTTGCTGCAACACTTTCCTTCCTATTTGTATCTTCAATGATAATGTGGGTGATAAGGTATGGTAACATCTATCTGTGTCTATGCTTAAATTGTTGTTTGTAGTCTATCTAGGACTATGACAACTTCTCAATCAGGAGTTCAAAAACAAAGTCGTGAGGTAGAGAGACGTTTTCTCAATATCACTTGATCAACTTTTTTTCTCACAAACTTTTCCCAAAGTTGAAGAATATATATATATATATATATATATATACATATATATATATATATATATATAACACAAGAAACAAAACGTTGAAAAGCTATTTTTACGAAAGGGTAAAAGGAGGAACCAGTCAAAACAAAATCTGCTTGCTCAAGAGTAACATAGCAATTGAAATTAAAAATATTATAAATTAATTGTTTCATGTTAGAAATGAAGAAGATCATGAAGAATCAGGATGAGGAAGATCATGAAGAGTCAAGTTGAGGAAGATTACAAGTTTTGATTTTACATGCCCACTCAATTGATGGCATATGTATTTGTTCAAGCTTGGTTCAAGAAGTTAAAGCCTCTTATTCCTCACTTAGATTGATTAACTCATGCATTCATTCATTCATTAAATCATGATTAAGTCATATGAAATTATTAATCAATTGGTATGACATTAAGGCAATAAGGTTTTCATAAAAAGTATTTTTCACTGCTTTAATCGATTACCAATATGATATAATTGATTAAAAGCATGTAAATAGAACTGTATATTATTGTCTTATGAACACTTTAATCGATTACCAATAATTTGTAATTGATTAAATTAGTCTGACTATGTTAAGTCGTTCTGTGATAATCGATTACTTCACGGAATAATCGATTATCTGAGTCTCTGCATAATTCACAGAAGCATTTTTATCTAGTTTAATCGATTACCAGATTGTCGTAATCGATTAAATATGCATTGTTGAGTTTTTCACACTTCCTGTGATAATCGATTATTTTAGACATTAATCGATTACAGTAGTGTATCAGAACATCCTGACCTCCTGGAATGATCGGTTACAAGAAGGATTAATCGATTATTTGTTCTTGAGATTTTTTCCAGATTTCTGATAAACACTTTAATCGATTATTTTAGCATTTTAATCGATTACTTGAGTTAAAATAATCGATTACATTGACGGAATAATCGATTACAGGTAGTTAATTCTGTTTTTTATAAATAGAAGGAGCTTTTATGTTATGTGTGGATATTGAGTTTTCGAACAAGCCTTGTGAAAATCACTTTCTGAGAGTTCTAAAATCACCAAGGCATATTAGAATCAGAAATTAAAAGTAGATTCAAGAATTATGAAGATTTTCATTTGTTGAGTCATCTACTCCATGTGAAGTTTGTGTTTAAGCATTTTGTCAAAAGATTTCATCAAGAAAGATCATGACGTTCATTCTCAGTCTGGTTTGATCATTTAATTTTGTTCATTGCACTGAGGAATTAAAGGTGATATCTTTCTTGAATCATTTGCTTAGATATTTTGAGTAATATTGTTTGATTTTGTTGTTGTTTGTTCATATAACAAATAGTGATCTTTAAAGCTTTGCTAGATAGGTTTCTAGTGGTTAGAACAGAGAGAGGATCTCTAGTTCTTAGATCTTATGAGAAGTTTATAGGTTTAGATTTTGAATTTTAGCTAGGGAGGGTAAGAGAGATCTTTGTATGCTTGTAAAGATATTATATTTGTTATAGTGGAAACTCTAATCAAGGCTGATTAGAAGTAAACTGGATGTAGCCTCCGGGGTTGAGAGGTGAATCAGTATAAATCTTGTGTGTTATTGAATATTTCTGTTCATATTCGTATTGTTCTTGAAGTATTATATTTGTTCAGATCACAAGATTGGTTATTGCTCAAACTGAGATTTGACTTCTTTTTTTTTTATGAAACATCCATTCATTTTTTGTGTGAAGGAAATAAAATTATGTGTTTAATGATTATGCGCTAATCTTTAAAATAATTTTATATGTCAACTAGTCAAAAGTTATTGTTGGTATGATAATAATTATTGTAAAAAATTCAATAAATTAATAAAAAAATCAGTGCATAGCTTATTTTATCTATATTTATTACCCTCTAATAAAGTAAAACAAAATCTGAAAACAAATATAATCCAAATTGTTTAAAATAGAATATTTTGTACGTTCATCTAAACATCAACCCATGTCATGCTGCAGTTAGAGAAGAGAAAAAAATAGTGGAGTAATGGGACTTTGAGAACTCAAACATCGGCAAATACGCATATTCATAAATCATAATCATACATACATTCATATAAGATACAACCCCTTTCTAAAAAGACCATATACTAGATGAATGCATACATACATACATACAGTTTTATATATAAGATCTTGTTGATTGTTCAAAACTAAGCAAAACCAGTACAGTAAGTGCCAAAGTACTTATCATTAGCCATGTAAAAGAAAAGTTACATTTTACCTCTCTACAAACAAACAACTTAAGATCTTCCTTTACTTGTGATCTGGTAAACTGCAAAAAATAAGGTGTAAGTATACCATCAAAAAATACACACTCAGTTAATAAAATATTCATCACATAAGAATAGCTAATTTTTTATGGCTGGTTCGCAACTTCTGACACCAACCCTCCTCCTTTATCTTGGTTTGGAACAGGCTATGTATGCGCACACACATAGGCGGAGTTACACTATCAGTTAATAGTTTATGAAAACTTTAAACATCATTAACTTGACCCAAGTGAAAGAATGGCCAGAACATGTTGACCTTTCAAATCCAGCAAACTAGTGGCAGAAATGAAGTGTTACTGGTGGTGCTAGTGTAAAATTTTGAGGGACAAGAGATTACCTCTTACATAACCTTAATTCCATTGTCTTGATGTTGCTGATCATTATATTTACATTTTTTTTTAAAAAAAAGTATTATATTATGCATGTGAGTCTAAGTCCAATAATGTCGTATGATCTATATAGCTAAACTTCACCTAGTGGAATAATACTTTTGTTATTGTTACTTGTTATTGTACTTTGTGTGAGAATTACTCCACCATTCATTCTATTTTAAAGTAGTAATTTTCTGCTTTTGTTTTGAAAATTAAATGCATTATGCTCTTCATGAATAGATTTTGTGATGACATGCCAAATAAAGTGAATTTGGTGATTAAACTATTTCCAGGAGCCAAAGTAAAGTTTGAACTCTGAAGCTTAAAGGCAACGACACATAAGTTATGTGAATCACTTATGGCAACTGGCAAGTATGAAATAGATTGTTCAATTCAGTACTAAAATTTACTGCATATTGAGTTCTCTTTAAAAGAAATCTTGTGACGATAATAGAAAAAGTGACAAACTTCATACCTACACCCATACCATATACCTGCTAGTTATGTGGAGGCTAGAATTGAAGCAAGTAGCAAAGGCACATCATTGAAAAAAGGAGCCTTCCTCTGTAGAAGTTCCTCACAGTCCTCTTTCTTGGCTGCCTTGGCCACTTGGGGTTAAAAGGTTCTCTATCAGGGAGAACCAGACCTTGTTTTATGTGGTGGCCTAGACGCCAAGCATGAAGAACTTGCTTGGAAGTTACAAGTAGCCTGATGAACTGATATTCTTTCAAAGCTGATCTCAGTTTTTCTGCTCCAAACTTCTCAAGGCATGTTGCGGGCTCGGCAAGTGTACCGGTCGCTCAAGTAATAAAGTGATAAGAAAAGATATCGTCCCACGAGGATTGTTTGGCCAATTAAATCATAAATTATATCTCAAGGTTGGATGACAAAAGATTAAGAGAAATGTGTTGTTGTGCGAAGTAAATTAAAAGCTAAATATAAACATAAAGCATTGTAAATAAAATAGATAATGGTTGCACCAAACGTAAGCTAATGTAGCTAGGGAACCCACACTCTATGCTCCTAACATTCTTACATAGATTGTTTGCAACATTCATCTATACTAGCTACCCAATCATGCATCCTCATTCAATGTTAGTTAAGTCCTAATTCCTTAGTGACATTAACCCTTTAACCCTTTTCAACACCCTAATCCCTTAGTAGCATTTATTAGGTTAAGCATTAAGTGATGCACCAGAAAGGATTGCAAGCATACATCCCTATCCCTAGGTGATGTAAAACAAGTCACCACACTTAGTTCCAAGACTAAGACCCCAATATCCCTATTGTGAACCCTAGCTCTAAGCTCTTACCTAGATTGATCAGGTCTAAGAAAGAGATAAAGAGATTCAAGCAAAGTGTAATGAAATAACATAGCATTAATGAATAATAACATTTAATCTATTCCAAATGGAAGTTACATAGAACATTTGCCCTAAATACAAAAGGAAACTAGCCAAACCTAAACATGGCTGGCCTTGGTACAACAAAAAGAAGCATGTTGCTGATATACAAAGAAGAAGAGGAAGGGAAGAGGGAAGAACCCTCTTCCCCTCACACCCAATCCCTAGCTTAACTCCCAAGCCTTCTTTCTCTTCCTTTGGTGGTGATTTTCGTCCTAAAAGATCCCTAAACCAGAAGTGGGTGCCGCTATTTATACTTGGGTAAGTGAAATCCCAAGTTTAGCCTTTGACAGCATCAATTTTCTGCAGAATCAGGTCTGGCGCAGATCGCGCGGTGTGTGGCACTGATAGCGTGGCCATTTTGGCTCTGGCGCTGATCGCGTGGAGGATGGCGCGGATAGCGCTAACTTCCAGAGGATTTCTATTTTCTAGAGCAGTACTCGCGCTGATAGTGCGAGTCTTCATGAGGCTGGCGCCATTTGTACTCAGCTGGCGCTGGTAGCGTGGTAGGTGGCGCGGATAGTGCCACAACTTCTGTTCTTCTGATCTGCATCTCTTTTTGCTCAGATTTCCTGCCAAACACTTCAATCTTGACCAAATTATATCATTAAAGCATATGCGTCATATTCACACCAAATGGAAGCTATTTATCATATAAATTGATGCATTTAATGGCTTAATTAAGCTTGGAAACATCATGTGCTAGGCACATATCAAGGCATTTGCCTAACACTGCTGCATCTAATATTGACATGTTTTTGGGGTGAGCAGCATCTCCTACCAATACCACATTGTCCCAAAAGACCTTTCCCAAGGGTTCACTATCATATATGACATTTAAGAAAGGTTCCTTTGTTTCTTTCATAACCTTAAACAACTCAGGAGTCCAAACTTTTTCTGCTTCTTGGTGCATCTTTTGGATCATGTCACTACTTACTTTCATGCTCACCGAGGTTCCTGAAAAGTTTTGATCTCAAATGTAAAGATGCAATCACCACTAGCTGGTTTGGCAACAGAAGGAAGTGTGAATAAAGTGTAGATTTGAGGTAAAAATGGACACTGAGCTTTCCTACAATCCTGACAGTGAAGTTAGCATGTTTGGATGAGCGTTTGCAAAAGTTGATTTTGAATGAAATTGATTTTGGTTAAAATTGTTTTTGAGATATGTAATTCCTTAAACAGTATCTTTCTTCCCTCTGATGCTTTCACATATTTAATACTCTCTCTAATCTTGTGTAATGCACCACTAGCAATCTTTAAACCCTCTTGAACTATAAGATTCAATATATGAGCACTACATCTCACATGAAAAAATTCACCTTCACACAACAAACTATTTTGCAAGGATAATCGCTGAATCAATATATCTTGGATATTGTCATTGGCACTAGCATTGTCCAAAGTAATTGAAAAGATTTTTTTAACTATTCCCCAATCTTTCAAGCAATTAAACACTTTTTCAGCCAAATAAAACCCAGAATGTGGAGGTTACATTTTACAAAAAGCAAGAATTTTGCTATTCAAATTCCATTGGTTATCAACAAAATGAGCAGTCAAACAAATGTATCCCTCAACAGTACATGCAGTCCAACAATCAGATGTCAAACAAATTCGATTACGGCTTCTATGCATTAACAATTTCAATTTCTCCTTTTGTTCCAAATGAAATTTCCAAATATCAGACACAACAGTATTTTTACTATAATGTTTCACTTCCGGATTTAACAATGAATGCAATTTCCTAATCCACTTGTATTCAAAAAAGTTGAAAGGAAGACCATGTTCAATAATAGCCATTGAAATTACTTCACGCACACGTCTATGGTCAATTTCCCTAGACCTCAACTTACCCGCATGATCAATAAACATGGCAGCCATATCATGATATTTAGGGATAAGTTTACATTTTTTTACATGACGCAATAAGGTTGAAGTACCTATCTTAGTACCGCCAATCACATACTTTTACTCACACCCATTGCATTTAGCCCTTTCTTTTCCATCTTCTATCCCAATTTTAGTGAAATGTCTCCAAACATCAGAAGTGCAAGATTTTGCTTTTTTACTTGCCATTTCACACTCATTCTCTTTATTTTTAATTTCATCTACATTTGGATTTACATTTCTCTTTGGATTTCTAACACCAACTTCATTCAAATCACTATCGGTAACATCATCCATTCGAATAACACTTTGATGCACAGTATTAGATTCCATTCTGTCAAAAGAAAATCAAGAAATTAATGCAACTGGATGGGTTGGTGCCTTGGTGGCGGTGTCATGGTGTCAAAAGAAAATCAATAAGAACCAATTTACCCAATGCTAACACTAACAGTCTTGATTCTTGTCACATTAAATTGCAATAGTGGTTATCACACTAAATTAACCATACTACTTGCATGCCATTTGCTTTATATTATATTTCAGTAAAAAAAATGTGTTTTATATTATATTTTTATATTTACATACCAATTAATGAATATTTAATTATAGGATTAGTTAATTTTTTCTGATTTTAATTTTTAGTTTCTCAAAACTTATTTGACAACTTTTAGTCCTCAATTAATTTTCTTTTAGCATTTTTACTCCCTCAATTTTTTTTGCCTATTTTAATCTTTCATTTATTTTTATTACTCAAAATTAGTTCAAAATATATAAAAATGAGGGATTAAGAATAAATAAAATAATGACTAATATTGGACCATAAAAATAAATGAGGACTAAAAATGTGATAAAAATTAATGAAAAACTAAAAGTTACTAACAAAAATTTGAAGGATTAAAAACTGAAATCTGAAAAATTGAGGGATTAAAAAATTAATTATAAATTAACAAGTTACTTTTTTACTGCAATTAAAAAGTTACTTTGTTATTAAAAGTTTCATTATTAATTTAAAGAAAAGTATCAATTAATAAGTGAAGGAATCTATATAGCTTGAGCTTCATTCTCAAGAAAACGATATTAAGGGAGAAGATTCTTTTAAAATGGAATTATCTGTAAAATATATAAATATATTTTAAGCTTAACTCGTGAATACATTATAAACTTTTTCTTTAAGAAAAGAATGACAACAATGAACATAGTTTCTTGAAAAGTTATGAAAAGATCAGACGTTGCATCACACGTGCATATACTTCCAAGAGCAACATATGGCTGATATACATTCATGTATCATTTTAGTAGAAAGATTTCCTCCGAATCTAGCTTTCTCAATGAATAATTAACCACTATTAACTAATAATTGACCATTTTTCTCAAAAAAGTTATATAAAAAAAACCTTTATAATTCTTTTAAAGAGGAATTTTTATTTACTACTTCTTTAAATATTATCTAAAGACACTTATTATTAACGAACCTATGAAGAAGTTGTGTGGCTTTTGACGTGCAAGCACTGGATGAAAAAAATGGATTGAAATGAAAGGGAAAGGGAAAGTTGCAGCAAAACAATAGTTGGTGTACGTTCTATATATGCATAACTCCAATCAATTAATATATGTTGAAATCATGAATACACACAAGACAGCCAGGCAGCAATTCTGAACGGCATCATTTTGATCATTATGAGTATAACCAAAAGTGCTTGTAAGTAATCATGCAGCACTAATCATTTTGATCATTTTCTCAGACAAATTTTCACCAATAGAATATATTACTCCATAAAACATCCTAATAAATGCAATGGGAACGTATGAAACATGAATCATAAAAATGACATGACAAGAATGCATCCAAACATTTACAGTAAACTAAAAGACAAACAATAACAACCATTAACGACCATCATTACACGATACAAATACCTGAGTGCAATAGTAAACACACCCTCTTTTTCCACCGCGTGTCCTGGGAGGAGGCTTAAAACCTACCGCTTCCTGAACTACTTGATTCAATATAGAAGTCCCAAGTCTTCTTGATCTCTCCTTTTCAACTTCACTAGCAGCAACAATAATCCTATTGGTCAAAACAACAATAAGCAATCAGCTATCTACGTAGGAGATCAACTGCAATGAAAAATATCAAACCTGAATAAGTAAAAAATTTAACAACAATAATTATACCATGTTAATATCTACATCCAAGAAAACTTGTTCACCACTAAAATTTATCTGTGACACTAATTGTGTGCTACATCCAGAAAAACAAAGCTAGCTCATATCCAAATAAAAATGATTCTGAAAAGAGCCATGTTCTCAAGTCCATTTCTATGTGCATTCCTCAAGTTCCAGAAGTGGCCAAGGATATTTTTTTTTACCACACATCAAGAAATACCGGAACATACAAAACTGTGCAGAGCCAACAATGTGACTACTACTTTAAGTCTACCATGGCCCCTACATTCCAATTCTGAACGGCATCAACTTACATTATCAGATATCAACCTCAATTCTAAAATTCTACCATATTTTCATACATTCTTAACAACATAAAACAACACCTTATGATTGTTTAGCTTGGATTCACCATATTGTGCTGCAAAATACTGCACCTATTCTTTCTGGGTATAGTATGTCACTATGGTGTGTTAATGCTGATAAGCTTTATTTTGTTAACATCAACTGCGATGACTTATGCACAACAATAGATCTTAACTCAAAATACTAATCCATCAAGTCAGAGAACCTTATAGGTTAAGTATCACGTTATATTTCTGATTTTACTTAATATAACAGTCTTCCATGCAACTCCACACAAAATTGAAGCTACCAAACTCGTAGCAGCACACACTGAAAATTAAACAGCACAAGCAAAATCAAACTCCACACAAAACAGAAATGGAACAAAAACAAAAACCTTCACTCACATCTCGCACAAACACCGGCACACACACTGAAAATTAAACAGCACAAGCAAAATCACAAAATGAAATCGAAGATCCGAAGCGAGTAGCGACAACACAACTTCAACGAGAGAAAGTAAACAAAGATGAAGATTCGAAATCATATTCGTACCGTTCTCTAGTAGTGGTGACAGACGGAGGGAGGGAGGGAGGGAGTGGCTGAGTGGCACGACGGCGAGTTCTCTAGTAGTGGTGACGGACGGAGGGAGGGAGGGAGGGAGTGGCCGAGTGGTCACGACGGCGAGTGGTCGCGACGGCGAACGGGACGGCGAGTGCGAGTCAGACTGCATTTTTGGAGGATTTGGTGCTTTGCATTTAGGTTAGGGTTTTGGCTTTGCAAATTTTCCCCCTTTTGTTTTGTTTGTGGATTGTGGCCGAGAGAGAGTAAAAGTGAAAACTGAAGTGTGGACTGTGTGGTGTGGGCTGGACTGCTCACTGCTGGAGTGTGGTGTGTGGAGTGAGTTAGGTGATGAGCTTCCTGCACCATTAACTTTTCTCATACACCATATTAAAACAGTGCATTTCCTTAATTGCCCTTCCCACTACCTTCTAATTTTCAAAAACATTTTAATCCCTTCCCTTCCCGCACTATTTCCTGCTCCGTTCGCGCACCATTTCTTGCTCTCTCCCTGCGCCGTTCCAGCTCCCTGCTCCAACTGTTGATACCAGCTGCATTGGAAGTGTTGAACAGCTCGTGGTGACTGTTGATACATCCTCTTCTCCGTTTGGTGGGCACGACATTGTGAGGTAAGTCCCTCGATTTTTAATGGGTGCATTTGTGTTAGGCTTTTGTGCGTGTCGTGTCGGTGTGTACTGGGTGGTCGGTGGTTAATGGCTGTCCATGGTGGTGTGTGGTGATCGGGAATGGCGGAAACGGTGGCTCAATCCGTAAAATCCATACGGATTACCTAATCCGTGAGACCTCTACGGATCGCCTAATCCGTGCTTATGCTGCGGATTGCCGGATCTGTATCCCCCTTACGGATTGTGTAATCCGTATTATTCGTACAGATTAATCAATCCATATGAATAATACGGATTACACAATCCGTAATGGGGACACGGATCCATCAATCCGTATAGGACCTATTTGCTTAAAAAATGGATTTTTCAGAAAAAAAATGAAAAATAATTAAGGAAAAACAGCCAATATATGTGCTTGTTAGTGAAAATAGATAATTTCATGTGTACATATGATTAGAAATGGATTATGGTTGTGAAGATGAGTTGTTGAAAGGATTTATTGGTTGGTTTTAATTAGAGTTGGACTTGAATATGTAGGAAGCTTGTGAATTGCAGTGGTTGAACCCTTAATATGCCTTTACTCATTGACATGATGGCAGCTAGAAGTAGATTAAACTTAATATGCCCTTAATCTACTTGTGTCATACTTCCAATTAACATAATTTTGTGTAACATGTGCTCCTATGATAATGTTATTGCAAGGCTGAAACTTTCAAGTTGTATTGAGAACTTGTTATTGCAGCTAGCTGACATAGATCGCTCCTATGATAATGTTTCTGCTGATTCTATTGGTACCCTTTTAGAATCCATTTGTCTGCAATAATCAATTCTGATAGCAAGTATATGTTGAGCTTAGCTCTTGATGTGTCTATAATATAACATGCACCTACAAACTTGAGATTACACAATGATGATCGATGTCTATGCAGTTTTATGCCATATACGACACGTATAGACATTGCCATTACTAGATATGACGATTTCTGAGATTGGCATATACGACGCGTTCTCCTCAGTGAGACTAATCTTGAATAAATTCTTTCTAAATCTTTCCTTCACATTCTAAATGAAAATTTTGACCATTTAAAACAAAAATATAAGATTGATCACATAATATTCTATTTATAATCAAAACAGAATAAGTGGATCACATTTAATAATATAAAAGACTCTTTTCTTTAAGTGTTTGAGGTTCATTGGACATATTGTCTAGGGTCTTTGATGCTCTTAGCACAGTTACTTGTGGTCTCCAATGTTTACTAGTGAGACGAAGTTTGTTTTGTTTTACCTTAGTAGAACCCTCATATGTTATAATAAGAGTGTCCCATATTTCCTTGGCATTTTTAAAGCTATGAACCTTCATGTATTCTTCGTCAAACAAGAGACATATTATGGAGTTCCTTACTTTGGAGTTCAATTAATAGCTTTCCTTTTGCTCATTAGTTCATCTTTCCCTTGGAAGCTCATTAAGATTGTCATCATAGGGGTTCAACCCAAGGGGTCGAAATCGAATACCAACTCATATCAGGAAAGGGGTTGAATACCATGTCAGTTATGACTACAACAAGTCTTCTCTATGTCATTTCCTGCTTACCCTTAATGTCCCCCTAAGGTTAACAACACCCACGTATTGTTTGATCACTGAGTCACTATTGTCTTTCCAAATAGTAGTTTGATTGAATATAAGAAGTAAATTTGGAAAGTTAAGGATGAAGCTTTCCAAGTTATGTAGATTTGAGTGTCCAACACTTTTTGACAGAGTGTTGACACTTGTATGATATGAACGGATTCTTATGTTTGAAATACACTATGCGGATGCAGATTATGGCTAGGACGAGAGGAGGAGTGCGTCGGCCTGTTGGTCGAAGTCCTGACGATTCAGAGATTTGACATGGGAGAGGTGATCAGCATGATGTCCCTGAGCGACGTAGGCCCACTGCATCTGTACGTCGTCGTAGGGCGGGTGTTGCTATTGATGATGTTCCTGCTATGTAGGAACCAGACGTGGAGACGGCTGATCCGGTCACCGAGGATATGGACACAGTGTCTGAATCTTTCCCTGGAGGGCCGGAAGATTCATCTGTGCTGACCGGGTTTTGCGATCATGTGGCTCTACGCGTCTGGGCCGGAGAGGTATTGACATGTTGAATTACATAGTCGAATGTCGTAATACATTTGGTTATCCATTAATGTTATACCTTAAATAATATGTTCAATGCAGGAACGTGCAGAGTTGAAGCTTGCTTCCTATGGCCGTAAGGTCATTAAATTCGGGAAGCCTGTAGCTGAGATTGAGGGCTTTGTGGCTGCCACTGGCCTGAGTCCATTGATTGGATGCTCAGTGGAGACAGGTGATAGGGGGTTGCTATCCGCATTTGTTGAGCGGTGGCATCCCAAGACATGTTCCTTTCACTTGCCTGTAGGCGAGATGACATTGACGCTTGACGATGTGTCATTACTGTTGCATCTCCCTGTTATGGGGACATTCGACTCGTACAAGCAGCTGGAGGTCGACGAGGCGATGACATTGTTGGTGGAGCTACTTGATGTCACTGTGGAGGAGGCTGTGTAACGCCTAAATTCCTTCACTTATTTCTTTACGATATTTAACTCATTTATTATTTATTATTTATGAGAAAAAAAAATTTCGTTTAATCAATCATTTACGTATAATGGAGATTCTAAGCGAGAGATTTATCTACTTTGGTTGTGAGTTCATTTTAACATACAAACCAAATATAGATTAATATAGATAGTCCACGTACA
>PYAF01006277.1:3277-29442 GCA_007407185.1 Glycine tomentella | reverse complement strand
ATTATATGATTCTCCTTGTATCCACATGTCACCTTTCATGAGGAAGAAGAATTCAATTTGAAAATGGCCTCACACATGGCATTCTTTAAGAGAAAATAAAGTTCAAGTTGAATTTGTCTTCACACATGGCATTTCATAGGAGAAGTTCAAGTTCAATTTGAACTCTTCTACCTAAAGGATAATATTAAATAATGAAACTTTAGAGTTTTCCAGAAACTGACTTCAATGACAGTTAAATTACTTACAAGCAGAGTAATACACAACCTTGCATACGAGACTGCTTTTATCTTAATTCTGATTGGTCTGTATTATTTTTGATCATCAAAATTACTAAACCATTTTATTAAATAAATCTGAGTACCCCACAATTTAGAAAAAATTCTATAGATTCTATTTATTATTTTTCCATATTTTTCCAATGCTTGAATTCTTCTAACTAATGTTTCAAAGTTGTCACCTTATAAAATTCATAGAAATTCTATTCTAGAGTTTCTTGTCACAAACTATTTTGATATTCTGTCAGTCAGGAGTATTCTGTAATTTTATCAGGTTCTCACAAAATTTCTAAGGATATTTGGTCATTTCTGGCTTGAAGGGCATTATGGTAAATTCATCATTCATCATAGGGACATATTTGTCATTTCTACTATAAAATATCTAGCCAAAAATATCTAAGGGTATTCTTGTCATTTCCAAAATATCCAAGGGCATTTACATAATTTCTATCTTAAAATATCTCACTAAAATATCTAGGGGCATTTTTGCAATTTTCAAAAATATCCAGGGCATTATCGTCATTTTCACCTTAAGGGCATTTCTGTAATTTCTGATTTAAGGAAAGGGTAATATGGTCATTTCCCTTCAAACATTTCCTTAATGTCTCTAATTAATATTTCACCCAATTAATTCAAATATAGACCAGTCAAATTTCTCATAATCTAATACTCACATTAATAGCTATGCAAGAATAATTCATATAATATTTTGACCATAGTTTTTGAATTTTCAGGTTGTTACATCTCCTATGATTTTCTCTTCTTTTATTATTTTCTCTTCTATTATTTTACCTCCAATCCTCCCTCTCATCTTCATAATTTTCTCCTTGAGAGGAAGCATACTCACTCACCCTCCTACCACCATGAGATTCTCCATCCACACTTCCCATTGGATGACTCCTCCTTTGGGTCTCCCTTTGTAACTCTTCAAACCTTGCATCCATTTTGTTTTGCAAGTCTTCCACTTGTTTTGTCATGACTTTCATCAACCTAGAGGTCCTAGGTGACAAAGCCTCATCTCCTATTGAGCTCATCCTTAAAAAAAATGGTTAGCGAAAACACATGCATATAAAGAAATTCTCACCACTCTCTAAGTGTTTGTCACTCACACTCTTGTTTGCACACTTTATTTAGGCTCTTTCTATAATGTTCTCTCTTGCCTTTTTCCACACTTAGTCCTCTTTATAGTTCTTAAGCAAAAACTTCTAATCAAATCAAGCTTCTTTACTATAGTGAAATAGAAAATAATTCTAGGCTAGACTCAAGAGTCCAAGAACAAGAAAACTCTAAGACAAAACCTTGGAAATTTTAAGAGACAAGCAACAAAAGCAAAATTTGGAAAAGCACAACTCAAATTGGAATTCAATGAGACAACTCAAGGAGATATATTGGTTATACCAAACTGCATAAGGAGGATATGCCAAGTAAATTCAATGAGACAACTCAAGGACATATATTGTTAGTTCTGAAATCTTAAAATTCCAAGATAAGCATCACCTAAAGTGCCAATGGAATTATTAAGCTTGGAAGGTATGCCATAGTAAGTTTAACAGTGTTATTGTACCGCAATTACTTATTGCCACGATAACAACTTTGTTTTTTTTTTCTTCTTTCCTTTTAGGTCTCATGTTTTGGGGCAGTTCATGCCTTTAGTTGGCAAATATTGGACATAATCTGGAGTGGCAAGGCTTTTCTATGCTATTAAGGTATGTTCATGTTTTGAACAAGCTAAATTAGAGCTTCTAAGTTAATTTTAACTCTTGAGAAGCAAATTATATAATTTTACATGAGAAGTTTGTCCAAACAGGGTTTTATTCAATAAGTGATTAATTAAGATGTTTACCCAAATAGGTATGCTCATGCTATGTACATCCATGCAGTACTATTTTATGTTATTAGTCATACTGAATTATTTATATTTTGATAGGTTTTCCTTCTCGCGCTAGCTTCCAAATTCTTTATGATTGTTTAACAGTTACTTTAGCAATGTGAAATTCTATTTGGTGTTAAATAATGAAGAGTTGAGTTTTGTTACTTAATATGCAAGACCATCGTGTTTATTATTTTGAAGTCCTGAATGCAGCCAAGTTTTATGGCATGTTTGGTCCAATGTCAAGATGTGTGTCTTTTGGAAGCAACCTGTTGTAGCTTCTACTCTTTTAAGAAATGATCATGGTTTTACATATTTGAGACGTGTGTCCAAGCACCTTTAGTCAATATTTAAATACATAAAATTAAGGTTTTGTCTGAAATTTCAATGCATAAATATTTGCATTAGTTCCTTTTAGGGTCAAAGTTTACATATGTTTAATTTGTTTACTAATAATGACTAACAACCTTTACTTCTTGTAGAAAATAAAGAATTTGTCAATATTCTATATATTATTTGTCTTAACAACCTTCACTCTACAGGAACTCACCCAGAGGTTCACTATTTAAACCTCTCAGTTATTTTCTATGCCACAATCCTATACGTTTTTATATGTTTGACTTTGGACAACTAAAAAATTTACTGTCTTCTTCAAGAGTGGTATGTGCAAGCAGTCAAACACCTAAAAATTTGAATCTTGCTCATGCATCCCAATTCCAAATATAGTTACTGGTTTAACTCTAGAATTGTTGTTTTTGTTGCGAAGACTTGATTGTGATGGGGTTACTAAATATTTGTTAATTCTTTTGGACTACTGTACTTTATAATTGTAACTATTATTTTATTAATGTGGTGACAGACTTAGATTATGTTATATATGACTGAGCCTATCTATGTGACATATCTTACTTTGTTTGCTCTCCAATATGCATGTACATGTGTTTCCCACATACCATATTTGGGCATTCCATTATTTTCAGTCAATTACCAAAGTTGTTTAGATCTCCACAAGTTAATATTTAAGATAATCACTACTAGAAAAGCTGTTTAATTGTTACCTCTTGTTCTCAAGATTTTCAATTAAAATGTTGTTACCTCTTACAGGTATATGAATTGATAATTAGTCAAGTTAACTTGTCTCAAATATCTTAAAGTGACACTTTCCTTGTGCTTGTTCTTTATATAGTTCTATTATTATTATTATTATTATTATTATTATTATTATTGTTGTTGTTGTTGTTGTTGTTGTTGTTGTTGTTGTTGTTATCATCATCATCATCATTATTATTATTATTATTATTATTATATTGTTTCAGCATTTATTATTATTATTGATAAGAAACATCTCACAAATGGTGTTGATAATTTTTGTTCATGCAGGGATGTAAAGGAGTTCTCACCAATTATTGATGCTGGCCCTTCAGAGGTATGGGAATAAATAAAGAGAATCCACTCTATTAGTCACTAGTATACTCTAATGGATCCTATTTTTCCTAATACGATGATTTTTCTTGCTGTTATATCACATGTATTATGTTTAGTCTTAAAGATGCTTCAATCCCTTTATAAATTACATAAGATTTACATTGTAGTTCATTTTTTAAGCCTATATAATACTTGATCTTATTTATACTTATATAATAATGCCTATACAAATTTGGTATTGACAACTGGAATTCCAGATGTGTTGAAATTTTTTTAATTTTTCTTAAAAAGATATTCTAAGACGGTTTTCTAGAAAACCATCTTAGAAAGTAGATTTCTAAGACGATTTTTGCGAAAAAACCATCTTAGAATCCTCTATTTTTTTATTTTTAAAAAAATATTCTAATTTCTAAGATGGTTTTTTTAGCAAAAATCATCTTAGAATCGTTAATATTTTATTTATTTAATGAAATACATTTTAAGACGGTTATCTGGAAAACCGTCTAAGAAAGTAGACTTTTAAGACGGTTATAGGCTAAGAACCGTCTTAGAATGGGGCATTCTAAGACGGTTCTTTCCAATAACCGTCTTAGAATGATGTAAAAAAAATCAAAGATGAACTCTAAGACGGTTGTAAGCTAAGAATCGTCTTAGAATGTGACATTCTAAGACGGTTCAATAACCGACGTTGAAAGTCTTACCTTTCAACGACGTTGACTGTAAAGATGGTTGGAGAACCGATGTTGAATGTGCTATAGAACTGATGTTGAAATTTTGTTTTGTAGTAGCTTATAGGCATGATCACAGACTTTGTATTAAACAAAACTGATTTAAAGAGCAGCCAAGTGTTAGTGCAAATAGAATAAGGTAGCAGCAGGTCAATTCAATTCTTCCCTAATTAATCACCTAGCTAGTAGGAAAGAACTTTTCAAATTAAAATTATGTAGCCACTTATTTATGTTCATGCCTATTATTTACAACTTTCTTATTAAACAAAACTGATTTATAGAGGTTGTACAATATATTAACTTAAAAGATAAAACTAAAGGAAAATCCAAATAAGTGAAGAATCTGATTTTGAACTAAAAGATCTCTAGTTTCCATTGGTATTCATGTTATAGTGAGGAATATGGTAAAAAAAAAATGAATATAACAACTACAGTTTGCGCAAAGAAAGAGACAGAAACTTATTTACATTGCCAATGATTTCAAATATCAAGTTTACATCTGTTTAAATAAGATTTCAAGTTTCCATTGGTATTCATGTTATAGTTTGGAAAATGCTAAAAAATGAATATAACAGCTGCAGTTGAAGCAGAGAAAGGGAGAGAGAAACTTATTTACATTGTGAATGATTTCAAATATCAATTTTACATTAAATAAATGTTAGATGATATGAAACTAAAAGTTTACATTTGTTCAATAACTGAATTAAATTCACATATTTAAAAAAATTATGTAAGTTAGAATAAGCTCAGCATATCAATTTAATTCTTCCCTAATCAATCACCTAGCAGCTAGCAGGAAAGAACTTAACATATTAAAATTATGTAGCAAGATTCAAGTATCTACTAACCCTCCCATATTGCTAAGAAAATGAATATAACAACTACAGCTGAAGCAGAGAAAGAGAAAGAAAGCTATTTACATTGTGAATGGTTTCAAAATGCTCAATAATTGAATTCAATTCACAAATTAAAATTATGCAAGTTAGAATAAGCTCAGCGAACACCAGTGTTATAACAACCCTATGTTGCAGTGACTAAATAAGAATCTGCTCAGCAAACACCACTCTAACAGCAACCAAGTGGCAACAGGTGACCGTACAAACCGCCCATCATCTGCTAGAAATGGCAGCCTCTATTATCTGAAGTCCCTAGCAATCCTTCTACTGAGTTTTATGCCATTTATACATCTTGAATTATTGAAACATAGCTCTTTAGTTATTAGTTGTTGTATCAAGCTTTTTCTATCATTTATCAGCCCTTTCACGCAAGCTCCTCAGCCTATTCATCAACATTATAATATAATAATGATATTTATAATTTACATATTTATAATTACTTCTAATAAATTAATGCAATATCAAGAACCTCAAGCTTAGGTTGTTGGACCACGTTATCAAAATTTAATTTATGTCTGTTGTAATATTTGATATCCAATTGCACAATTAAAAATCTCATCCTCTTTTCCCTTTGCTATGCCTTCCTTTTCGTGGTTGGTGTTACAAATTTTGTTGTTATTATGAATTCAACAGATTTTCTTTTATTGAAGTTAATAATTGTGAAATTCTGAATTCATAGGGTGGGAAACAGTTTGGATTTAGGCATGGTGAACTTATTTCCTTGCTCATTTCTTCACTGGTTTTGAATTCAAGTATTGCAAAATATTATCTCCATAATCTCAAGCCTTCCAGAACTGAGTAGCTGGAAAAGGATTTTACTTCTTTTGTTCTTTGAATTCTCTTGAACAGAGATATGATGATCCATTTATATAAATTACAGAAATTAAAATTATGTAGCAGCATATTTGAGTATCTTCCCTAATCAATCCCATACCAAGCTATGAGTAAGCTAGAACAAACTCAGCAAACAACACTAATAGAATTGCAGTGAGGAAAAGTAATTCTCCCAACACCGGAGTAGAGAAAGAGAGAGAAAGCTATTAAGAATAAGCTCAGCAAACAACTGATCCGACAGCTTCTACTGAAAACTCTGCCCAAAACTCCACACGCAGTCCAATTTCCCCAGAACATTGCAACATAAGCTGTGCATGCATCACGAACATATAGAGTATGCAAACCTTGGTCCCTCAATCCCTAACGACAGAAATTAAACAAAGTCACAACGAAATAAGAAAAGAGGGAGGAAAAACAAAAGACACACACCAAATGTTTGTCTTCTCCTTTTCCCTCTCCTTTTTTCTGAAACCGTATTTGGTTCCTCAATGCTTAATAACAATGCAAACCTAAGCTTTTTGGTCCTCTCTTCTCCTTGGCGACGTTCTCTTCTCCTCTCCAGATCTCGACGGCCTTCTCTTCTCCTATTCCCCCTTTTTTTTCTGCCTAAACCACAAAGGAAGAAATGGTTTTCCTTTGCTGATCTCGTGATGAAGATAGCAGAGAATAGGATGCACAGTCTTGTGTCGTTCCCATCTTGTCACCTAGTCATAGAGTTGTGCCTCGGAGAAGAGGGCACAGAGGCTACATGTTCTTTTCGTGAGAGACACTAAGAGGCTACACGTTATTTTTTATCTTTACATTATTTCTTTGATTCGCAAAGTGTTATGTGATTGTAAAAAGTTTATACATAATTTTATTTTAATCATAAGAAATTTTTAAAAATATTAAAAAATTTACATGTTCATATTTGTTTTAATTTCACTTAATTATGATTTAATTATAATGTTATTATGTATCACATAAATAATATATTTTATTATTAAGAAACAATTTCTTACAAAAGATTCATGTTTTATTTTTAAGAAACTCTTCTTACCGTATAGATTTGTTTCAATAAGAAAAAATATGTAAGAAAGAATTTCTTCTCTTAAAAAATTCTTCAAAAAATTTCCATTGAAAATGTTCTAAGACCTATACTTCAATTTTGTTTTTAATTTTTTCTTATATGTCTTTGTTCTCATGAGAGAGAGGCTAAGATTATTTTTATATTATAATAAGATTGACAAGTCTCAAGATTTTAATTGAGATTAGTTTCATAATTTTTGTTATACATTTTTTTATTATTTAGATAAATAAATAGATGAGCTTTGGTTGCACAAGTGTTAGTCTCAAAGCAAAAAATTTCCACCCAAAACAAAATATCACTTTTTTTAATTATTTTATCATTTTAATTAAATCTCTTATGTGCAACAAAATAAAGGTTCCTTGTGCATATAGAGAAAGAAAGGAAACATCCTATGTGGAATAAAAATTTAAAAAATCCACCTTTCTCTACTACACCCATCAAATCAATTAGACGCTTTTCCTATTCCCAAACACAAAAATTGAGTTCATTTTCCTCTTCTCTTTGTAAACCCTTCTTTGTCAAAGAAGGAAAATCTTTTCTACTTCACTTTCTCCTTCTCACCTTTCCTTCTTCTTCTTCTTCTTCTTCTTCTTTTTCTTCTTCTCACTGACTCGTCTTCTCGGTCTCTCCAATGGAAAATGTAAACCTCGACTGTCGATGGCTCGTCTTCTCAGCCTCTCCGACGGAAACGCAAACTTGGTAAGAAAGTTTTTTTTAATATTCAATTTTGAATCTCTAACATTTGATATTCGCCTCCTTTCCTTCTTCTCCTTCTCGCGAAAAAACACAAGCCTTTTGTTGTGGTAACTGTTACTGATAAGCTAAGATTTTAGAATTTCACTTGGTATTTGAGATTTTTATCTTCTTCTCAACATTGATAAATTTTCTTGTTCTTAGAACTGATAAAATATTGTTTGAGTGTTTTGCATTTCAGGGAAATTTCCTCCTTTGTTCTGTCGTGAGCAAGTTTTGTTAGCATTGTCACTTTTGATTGTTTTTTGTGTGAATATGTTTTGTGTTGGGTAGTAAAGGTAGATAGACTTGTGTTCTCAGCATCTTTGTGTGTTTTGTTGCGCCTCTGATTTGCTTCATTACCTATTGTGAATGTATTTTTTTCCTGAGTTTGAGTTTCATTGACTTTTTAAAAATCAGATGTTTCTCTTGGTATGTCATTTTGATCTTTTTCTTATTGTGTTGTGGAAGTATTTCTTTGATTATGTTGGACAGTTTGTCTAAATGTGTACTCCTCATGTCCTTCCTTTCATTTCAATTTTATTGCTAACTTTCTTGCAACATGTCTTTATGTTATTGGAAAATGGTAGTTCCTTTACTTGGAGTTGATTACTAATGTATTTTTTGTGTCTTCTGAACTCTAGAGCATCATAACTAAGGATGGCTTACAAACTCAACTCTATCAAGGACATAAATGACTCATAAGAAACATGGAAAAAAGTTGTCATAATTATTAATATTTGGAGTAGGGAGAATACATCAAGGCCAATACTAGACATGATTTTTATGGATAAAGATGTAAGATTTCTTATTTTGATTATAATTTCCATTTGTATTTGGTGATCATTACATTGACAGTGTTATGGTTGATCGTTTCATTGTTTAAGGGGACAAAATAATGCTCACGTCAGAAATTTGGAGATAGAAAAATGGAAACAACAACTTAAAGACGATGTCTCTTATATTGTCCAAAATTTTGAAGTGGAAACTATAGACCAACAACGTATGCATACAAGTTGGTTTTTGTGAAAGGAATGAAAGTCAAGGATCTCCTGTAATACCCTTCCCTTTCTTTCTTTGAGTGAAACAAGCCACTAAAATGGTATTTCCTTAATCAGATTTCTATTGTAAAATTGATACTTATTGTAATCTTATGAATTTTTTATGTGATGTGTCTTAATAGATGCTGAAATAGAACTCTTGACCAGATTTCTGTATGGAGGCACATATTCAGTCTCTTACATTACTTTTGAGGATGTATGAATTAAATCTAGGCTAGGCTTTAGAAGTTGGCAAATTTTATCTTTTGGCTTCTAATGTTGCAGGAAATGGTTTTGTTTTTATATTCTAATGTGTCATGAAAAGTGGAGTTAATCAGTTGTTGAACTTAACCTTGTGTTGATTTAGTGATTATTACATTGTCATGATTGTTTTTCTTCAGATTCTAATGGACTTTATACTTTAGTTTGAACTGCTTTGTTTTTGGTAGGTAATATTACTTTAGTTACTTTATTTATTCTCTTTTTTAGTATGTGAATGTTGCTATTATGATTCTTGTAGTTAATAAAGTATAATACCACAAGAATAAAATATGTCTCTAATTCAATTAGTTATAACGAGGATAAAGTAAAGAGCGAGGATAAAGTATCATCTCTCTTTATTGACTAAATATAGCTTTTCATATGAACTAGGAATCTTCTTCTATTGACTCTAACACAGATCATGACTACTCATGATCTCTTACTATGCATAGATTCCCAAGTCAATTAGAAGTCATCCAAGCCCTATTGGTCTTGTGAACGACTAATCCCTCATAAGGGATTATGAGTCCTTTCAGCATGTCCATCTAAACTCATGTATTCAGGTTATACCCAAGAGTACACTGTTCTCCCCATTTTCACGTGGATTGAGTCCTACAGTCAAAGTATAACCCTAGGACACAGTATTCGATGACATCCTTAAGTCTAGAACGATCCGCACTACCAAGAATCTTTCAAACAATTAAACCTCTCAGCTCAAGAATTCAATTACCAAAACCTTCACTTGTTGAGTAATGAGATTTCACCAAAAGAATCACAAATTAAGATGATAAGAAGAGATTAAAAAAAGTAATCAATACAAGAACTTATACCTGTTCACCTCTCAACAAGAGAAGCTACATCCAGTTTCTTCTAATCAAAATTGGATTAGAGTTCCACTATTCACAAAATTCAGTTCTTATAAGCTTACAACAATCACCCTTAATCAACCCTAGATTAAGAACACAAATCTAAAACCCTTTTAGAATCCTAGTGACTAAGACAAAGAGACCCTTCTCTTCTCTTTCTCTAGAAAATCTTCAAAAAACAAATTTACAATCAAAGTTAATGGAGAGATACAACCTGATTATCCAATGAATATGAATCAATATGGTTTACCAATCAGGTTTGAAAACAAGTTTTAGAACTTCTTCTTTAAACACTTCTTTAATATCTTGGCCAAGAAGAATTATTTCAATGCAATATGAAGATTTAGAATTTGTGGGACAAGAGTTTCAAAACTCAAAATATCCTTTCTCACTTTCAGAAGGCTTTTGAAAACAATGAAAATTTCGTAGAGTATTGTGTTGTTATTTTCAAAAGACCTAACAACTATTTATAACAGACTGTTGTAACTGAATGTAATCGATTAAATCACCAATGTAATCCATTAAAACCACCAATGTAATCGATTAAGAACAAATTCAATCGATTAAAATGTTCTTCAACTTTATACAAAAGATATATGAGCAAAGTAATCGATTAAATCGCCATGTAATCGATTAACACAGAAAGTCTTGTTTTCCAAAATGTGCCAAGTAACCGATTACCACAAATCATAATCGATTATCACAGGAAGACATTTCTGTGACTATGTGAAGTGTAATCAATTCCTATTCTACTATAATCGATTAAAGTGTTCTTGAATCTTTCTTGAAAAGATTCATGAGCAATGTAATCGATTAATTCACTATATAATCGATTATCACAGGAAGTGATGTTTCAAAAACAAGCCAAGTAATTGATTACTACCATATCGTAATCGATTATCATAGGAAGACTTCAATTGTGATTTGTGAAAGTAATCGATTACCATATAGTTGTAATCAATTAATGTGTTCTTCAAAGCTTAAGTAATAAATTACCATTAGCTGGTAATCGATTAAAGCAGTACGAAATTGCTTTTCCAAAACAAGCTTTGAACACTTTGGCTTTTTCAATGCAATCATGAATACTTTAAATCTTTTTCACATAACAAATGCCTTTTGTAAAACCATGTATACAAGCCAATGAATGATGTTTATGCAATGCAAAGGATCAAAGGATGAACTCTTATCCATCTAAGAATTACATATGCCTCAATTGAATGGCATGTAAAACTTAAAACTTATTCAAGATTTAGATCCTCAGCATCTTGATTCTCTTCAAGCTTCCCCTGTATCTAACAATCTCCTCCTTTTTGACTTTGATCATGCCAAACTTCAATTGAACATGTTGAACATTTAGTGTTCTTTTTAAGGGATGATTTCTAGGAGCTTAATACTTGATATCTGAAATACAATCAGTCTCTTTGCTAAGAACAAATGTCAAGTATACTTTGCATAAAAATTTATAATTCTTGAGATTGTTTCCTCTATCTTAAGTAATTTTTATAAGGAGAAAACAATGTTTTAAGCATTTTAATCATTTCTCTTTCCTCTTCAATTAATAACACAACATCCTTATTCATATTTATGTTCATTTGATCTCATTTTTCTCCCCCTTTTGGCTTATCAAAGTAAAAAGGATATACAGTTATAATGGAATAAGCAAGGAAGAGATAACCAACATGAAACAAAATTTATTCATTGATTGAAATGATGCAGAAACATAAGAGAGACATTAAAAATAATTGCTGTAAATAAGAGAAGCAAATAACATAGGAAAAAGCAAGAAATTACAGCCAGCAAACTAGAGATTATCAAAATCTCTAAGAGCCATGCTAGCATTTATGTTTTCTAGCCTAGATGTAATTTCTTCTAAGGAGGAATTAACTTTAGCTCTATGCTCATGATGCAGGGCTAACATAGCATCCATCTTTTGCATTGTAACATCCCAAAAATTTAAATATGTTAGTTAGAGATAAAAAAGAGAAATTACAAAAAAAAATGCTTAAAGGAGAATGACCATATTATCCTTCATTTGAAGTAGAAATTACGGAAATACCCTTGAGCTAGAATTACACAAATACCCTTAGATACTTTAGAAATTACCATAATATCCTCGAGACTAAAACTGTCTAAGACACCCTTAGAGATTTTCTGAAAACTTGATGAAATTATAGAATACTCTTAGATGGCAGATTATCAAAATACTTTGTGACAAAAAACCCTAGAATAGAATTTCTATGAATTTTATAAGGTAATAACTTTGAAATTTTATTCAGAAGAATTCAAGCATCAGAAAAATATGGGAAAATGATAAATAAAATCTATGTAATTTTCTCTTAATTGTAGTATGTATAGACTTATTTATAAAATGGTTTAGTAATTTTGATGGTCAAAAGTAGTATGGACCAATCAGAATTAAGGTAAGAGCAGTCTTGTATGTAAAGTCTGTATGGCACTCTGTATAGACTGCTTGTGAGAAATTTATACTGTAATTGAAGTCAGTTTCTGGAAAACTCTAGAGTTCTATTATTTAATATTATCCTTTATGTATAAGAGTTCAAATTGAACTTTACTTCTTCCTATAAAAGGCCATGTGTGAAGATGAATTCGAATTGAATTTTACTTCCTTCCAATGAATGCCATGTGTGAAGCTATTTTTAAATTTAATTCTTCTTCTTCATAAAAGGTGACATGTGGATACAAGGAAAACCACATAATTTTCTTCTCTTTAAGAAAATGAAAACATGATAAATAGAAAAATATCTTAAGCTTCATAAATTAAAATGATAAGATACAATCATGAAGGCTTAAGAAACATCTAGTCACTTGTAAGCCAGCATTGATGAAGGGATAAGAAGCCATCATGCTTTGGGAATTATTTATACAAAGTAGCATGAAAGAAAGTAAATTTTCTCCTCCTTCTTTGTTGTCCACGTGAATAAGCTAGAAGAAGAGAGAATCTTCATGAGCATGCCAAGTAAGAGGACATTTGGAAGAAAGGTGTCATGTCTTGATGAACATGTGTACAAGATGGCATGAAGAGAAGAAAATCTTCTCTTATTTCTTGATGCTTCATGGAGAAGCTTCATGACAATGCCAAGTGGTGGGACACTTGTAAAGGAAGCTTCATGACAATGCCAAGTGGAAGCATACTTGTAAAGAAGTAGACAAGTGTAGGGACACTTGTAAAGCAAGTCATCATGACTTAGAAGATTTTTGTATAAAAGTAAAAAAGTAATTATGAGTTTAGTTAGGATGGAATGGAATGAGAAGAAACTAAGTTAGTATGGAACTAGATGAGAATAACTAGATAGAAAGGGTAGAAATGTCCTTGAATATTTTATTATTTTCCAAACTCTATATAAAGGGAGGAAGGCCTTAAGTGGAGGTCACATTCAGGACTCCATTCTTCCACCTATTCCACGTGAAACCTCTCACTTCTATTGCCTTCTTCACCTTTCCAAAACATCAAATACTAGACAAGCCTTTCATTCTTTCAAGACCTTGAGGTGAAGCCAAATACTTGGAGGAACTGGAAGCAAACTTGTTTTAGGTAGGTGAAAGTTAGTTTCATTTATCATTTGATTCTTGAGATAATTCGTATGGCTGTAAGCTGAATTTTGGACTGTTTTGAAATTTCCATATCTCCCTCTATACTTAACCAAACGAGATGTTTGACCACTCATTTTAAAGCTTAGGATGTCCTATATGTTTTCCTAAAATATGGGGCCAAGATCATTAGTGAATCATGCACAAAAATTATTTTAGCTCAAGCTGTCCGAAACTGTCCACACCCAAACAGCTTCTGCCTTTCGTTTTGAAAAATTTATTTCTCTCTCATTTCTTATTCAAATTAGGTGTATGATGTATGGAATTAAAGATCTAAAGGTCAACTATAACATATAAAAATTTCAGCTAAAACTAGATTTCTTACTGTTTTCAATCGTCAAAACACTAGGAGATGTTAGTATGGAATTTTGAGACTGCTGGCAGATTTGAAGTTCTATTTGTAAAATATTACATCTAGAGTTTTATAACTCCAATTGAGGCATGTGATACCTTTTTGGAAAGCTTAGTAAGTCTAGTTTAACATACTAAAAGATAGGGACTTAATGACTATTAAATGAGTATAGATTATAGGAAGAACCGAATCATATGTAGTAAGAAATCTTGTTGTTATGATGTTCTTTGTTATGATTTTCTTTGTGATGATGAAATCTTGATGTTTTATGGTATAATTGTATGACATGAGTTATGTAGCTTTGCATGTCATTAAGCATGTCATGTGCAATAAGAAAGATAAAAAGATAAGACCTGAAGGGTGATACGGTTAAGCCGAGCATGACGCCCAAAGGGTGATACGGTTAAGCTGAGCACGACCCTGAGGGAAAGACTAAAGAAAGATAATACCGGAAGGGTGATACAGTTAAGCTGAGCACGACCCTGATGGTACCCAACGGGTGATACAGTTAAGCCAAGCACGACCCTGTGGGAAAGACATATTGACCTAAGGGTGATACAGTTAAGCTGAGCACGACCCTATGGGACCCCATAGGGTGATACAGTTGAGCTGAGCACGACCCTGCGGGAGCAACCTAAGTCTAGTAATGAGCTCATTGTCTAGTTTAGGGTATTAAAGAGGAAAATAACAAGGGTAAGCAATGCATTGACATGATTGAAAATGATGCTTGCATTAATTATGAAGTATGAGATTATTTTTAAGTGTTTGTGAATAAAATGAATCTACTTCGGGTTATATGTTTATGAAATTAAAAATCAACTAAAATTGTTCACATGTTTTCTTAATAAACTGAAGTAGCTGGAACGATGACGATGACACTGTATGATAAGTAAATTTTCACCTACTGGGAATTCTTTGGAATTCTCACTGTTTTAGTATGTTCTCGTGTCATTCCAGACAGGTAAATCGAAAGGAGGAGCTACAAAGTGAGGACAAGTTAGAAGATTTCTTTTAATGTTGTGGACTTGTAGTATTTTGTTATATGCTTTGTAATCTATGGACATTACTATTATTGTAGGGAATATTATTTACAAGTTATTACTAAGTTATAATTTACTAAAGAGACCAAAAAGTCTCTACAGGCTCTATATAAGCGTAATTTTCTAAGATTGAGATGAGTTTTTCTCAATCGATTTTGGTTAAAAATTTTACATTAGAAAAGTTAACATCTTCTCATGACCTAGGCATAATATAGTAATTGGAAGGATGTTACATGCATCATCAATGATTTAAACGGAGTCCACTGTTGTTAAGTAGGGCCAGCCTCAACATCTTCTTCTTCTTCAGCTCCTCCTTCTTCAATAGCATCACCTCGTGGTGCTTGTTCTCCAACCATCAACAATCCATATGGAGTCTGCATTAACCTCAACTTGTTGAGATGTTTGACAAAGATAAGGTTGGTGATTTAGTTGTGTTGTCCACAATCTCATCAGAGACATCAATCCCAAAATAGTCTATAAACCTTGAGACTAATACAACATATGGGAATTGATAACTAAGTCTCCTAGTCTTCATCATGGTCTCTTTAAGGACTAGAACCTAATTAATTTGAGTTCCAGTTTTCATGCCATGCACTAGTTGCAAATCATCATCTGTGATTTGGGCATGATTTGTGAACCTAAGGGTGAGGATATAAGTGATGATATAGTGCAACAATCTATCCTCCCTGTAACACCCTGAAATTTCGATAACTGAAAATAGATGTTTGATATAGTTTTTATGTTGTTTGAATGTTTGAATTAATTTAGATTGGTTGCGTTGTTGTGCATATTACCTTGACACAATTGTTTAGTATGAATGTTAAATTGTGCAAAGTTTGTTTGATTTATGGTTGTGATGTGAAAGTGATAGTTTGACCCACGACCCGCTTCGGTAAAACTACATTTTTGGATCATCCTCTAATTTTGACAGTAGCTTTCCAACTCATCTCTTCATATTTTGACCGTTGGGATCTTTAAAATAAGGACTTTGGTGCCACGCTAAGCGCAATTCTTAGATATTTCCAAACAAAGAGGAAATTACGCTGAGTGAGGAAGGGCATGCTGAGCCAGACTTGTGATCACTGATGTCGTATCGCTTCAAAACAATTAAACTATGCTAATTCTGTAGCACATGACTAACCTAGGTTGACTCAGAGACACAATCAATATGATTCCAACTTGAATTCACTAATAAATAATAGGGGGATTTTTATCGAACAGTAGCAAAATAGAAACTAACAGAATTGATAATAGGTATTGTAAAACAGATTAAAAAGCACCAATCCAATTCACTAAACTAAGCAATACAAATTATCATAGTTCTCAGATCATGATTCTGTTATGAAAGTTCATTCAATTTCATTAGAAGCAGTTCAATCGAAATAACCCATAAATTAATTGAAACCACAAACCTAATTGAAATATCGTCCAGATAATCTGGGATTAAAATTCAAAATTAGGAAATGAATCCATAACCTAATCCGTTTTCAATCCTAAACACATTTATAATCATGAAAACTGAATAGAGGATTGAAGAAGAAAGTGAACATTCACAAAGAATTTGAAATACCAAACTAGAACTCAAATTCTCCTTGATTGGGCTGGATCCTTGGATTGATTGATTGTTTAGCCTTCCATGACCATCATCAATGGAAGTCCCATGAAATTAGTGCAAGAAAATGGAAGAACAGAAATAAAAATGAAGAACAATGAAGAATAGTTGAGAGAGAATAAGAGAAAGGATTTTAATTCTAAAAACTTCTAAAAGTCACTACAAAATATGTTTTTGCTAAAATGAAGTGTAATCCTTCACCCCCTAATTGCACTTGCATATAGTCACTAAGTCAGTAGGAAAGGATGGCCATGAGTAGGCCCATCTAATCTAATTATTTATGCTAATTACACCATTAAAAATGCAACTCGCAGCCCAAAATTCAAGTGCAGAGATTCTGACTTCCAAGCCTAAAATAACCCTTAAAATGACAGAATTGGCATTGGCTTATCTCTGACAAAATTGTAGATCTTTTCCTATATTTCCAGGACTACTCATATGTGCCATTTGGAGTTCTGTAGAGCTCTCTAGGTCTTGAACAAGAAAGATAGGTCAAGTGAGTATAAAATCCGAAAATAAGCAACAATTAGCAATTAAGCCCACTTGTTTGCCTAAGACAAAAAATGAATTAGAATGAGAAAATAAAAGTCCAAGAGAAGTCAAATAAGCTAAGAAGAATAGAAGAATATTAAATTAAAAATGCTCAATCAACTTGCAGTCGCGCTGAGCAAGGAAGGACATGCTAAGTGAGACACTTAGGTTATAAATACACACCAGCAGCGCAAAAACATGATTTTCTCTCTACTTCTCTTTCTAAACTCACCCAAAAGCCCTAGGAACTCCCTCTCCACCACCCACGACCTCCATCAACCACCAAGGGCCATCATTGCTTGCCACGAGACCACGACACATAGAAGAACCTCGTAATCGGAGCAGAATCTTCGAAACTCCTATCAAAGTTTCGGTAGAGAATGAAACTCCAAATCCTTCTTTCTTGGTTTCCTTGAGGTAATCTTGGTTTCCTTTGTCTTCTCCTAGCTAGTCTAAGCTTCTCTTAGTGTCTCTTGTATTTTGGGTACCGTTGTTGGGAGTTTTATACCTTTCTTTGAAAAACCCTTTGAAAATGAGATGTTGTAAAAGTCTTCTTTTTATGAAATTGATGTCATTTTTGTGATCCTTGTTGAACCCTAGTCACATTAGTGTGATTGGAATTTCCAAATGATGTATTTTGATGTGGACACCCAAACCACCATTTTAGCCCCTTTTTGATTTGAGTAGGTATTTGACACCAACTATTGACTTTGACTTTGTCTTTAAAATTGTACTAAATTGTTTTCAATTTGGTATATAGAGCTCTGCGTTTGGACAAAAATACACGTATTTGAAGGATCTCGAAACAACACCGCGAGGCTTTAACAGGAGAACTCCTAGTTAGGTAAGGAGAGTTTATTTTTGGTTATAGTTTTGACACCATAGTTGGGGGTCAGGGAGCCCAACTAAGGAGATAACTGCCTGTCCCTGTTGTATGTTGGTTTTTCAAGAACAACTAAGATTTTAACTAATGGGATGCGATGTATTTATGATTGATGTGTGTTTGTTCCTGTGTATGCTTGTTTTCAAGAACAAATGATGTTTTTAACTAATGGGATGCGATAAATTTATATTGATGTTTATAATGATAATGTTGAAATGAGATAATATTGATGTTTGTGATGATAATGTTGAAATGAGATAATGATGATATGGTTGACGATGTTCAAATGAGATAATGTTGATGTGGTTCATGATGTTGAAATGAGATAAGTTTGATATGTATGATGATGATATTGAGATGATGTGATGTTGACGTTGATAATGAGATTGATGAGAGATAATGTCGATGTGAACAATGTCGTTGTGTGATGTGGATATACATGGATACCCATGAGGGTGTATGACTGGTTATCCTTGCGGGGAATGATTTGTTCCTAGGCAGGTCACGCATTGATGGTGCCCATGGTTGTATGTGGTGTATGTCCACGTGGGGTGCATTGATTGGTTGGTTACCCTTGCGAGGAAGGATGTGTTCCTAGCCACGGTTAGTGCATCAATGATGTTGTGCATGCACATAGGGGGTGCATGACTGGATATCCCTACGAGGAAGGGTTTACGAATTTTAAGCATCCCAAGAGAGAAAGGGATTGTTTAAAATTCTGGTTCCTATCAATGGTCAGTGCATTGATGAGCCCATGGTGTATGTTGTGTATGTACATGGGGGTGCATGATTAGATATCCTTGTGAGGAAGGGTTTACGAATTTTAAGCATCCCAAGAGAGAAAGGGATTGTTTAAAATTTCGGTCCTTATCCATGGTTAGTGCATTGATGGTGTCCATCTTTCATACTTCATAATTGCATGAATGGAAATAAAATGGTGGCAGTAAGTACCGGGGGTACTAGGGGGCATATCACTCTATTTGGAACTCCCTTAATACTCAGGGCTGATCAACATAGGGGGGAGCGACTAGTGCACGACAGGGTGATCTCAACGAGCTACTGCATCATTTTCCTGAGAGAGGCTATTTCCATGAGTATGAGACGATATTCCATTCTGAGAGATGAGTCAGGTACATGCATCATTGTGAGCATGATTGTTTTGTATTATTGTTACCCTCGTAACTTTTTTGTACTGTGTGGTTGGTACCTATGATGATCGCGAACTTCCGTTCATGGGAGCAGATGAGTAGCAGTAGGCGACTTTGGAGGGAGACCATTTTGTTGGAGCCGCCAAGTCGATGTGATAATGTTGGAATTCTTTCTGGAAAAAAGTTGTGTTTTGTAAATCAACTCTTCCATAGTTAGTCTATTGATTCTTTTGTTGGACATGTGTATTCCAGGCATAAACATTTTATAGATACAACTAAATTATGTACTGTTACGTGAATGATATGTAATGTTTTGAAATATACATGCACATATATTTAATTATATATATTTGTTTTTTGTATGACAAGTGTATTATCGCGAAAAATTTACTACCATTTTCAAAATCAAATCAATAGAGTTTTTCATTAAATAAATTTGAAATTTACACAATTAGAGTTAGTGATATCGTAGCGACGAGGCGGGTCGTTACACTCCCTAATCATATTTCTAACCCTCAGCCTTGTCTTCAATCTAGCTTGAGGATCCAATAACATCCGTTATATGTATCAATTTTGGAGTACCCTCCAACCTCTTCTACAAATCTCCTATCTCCTTCACAGGAGATACCAGCCACAGCTTCCCAAATAGTATTGTCAATCTCCATGACAACTCCTTTCACTTGAGAACGGAGTACACCATCCATGCTAGCCTTGGCTGAAGTGTAAAACACCTTAACCAACTCAGGGTAAAATGTACTCTTCATCTCAAGAAACTTCTTCAGCCCTTGAGCATCAAGCATAGCAGGGAATTGAAATCCCTCACCCACAAACTAGCTAAGGTCAAGATATTTTTGGGGCATAACTAGTTTGGTTGCAGGAAATTGCATGTAGTGATTTCTATCCACCTCAGATGTGAACCAGGTATTGACCCTCTTCACTGCAGCATTTAAGGATTCTCTAGCTTTCCTCTAGCTGGTTTTGGTTCTTTTGGGGGCAGACATAATGTGTATAGGTAGAAGAAGGAATGGGTAGAGTTTTGAGTTATGAGAGAAAGAGGAAGAGCACACGAATTTGCTCAGAATGCTTAAGAGAGAAAGAGATTTTCAGGTGTGAAGTTTCAACTTTTGAAAGCTTGAATTTGTAGAGATTTTTGAAGTTTAAATTTGAATTTTAAAAACTTGGTAACAATAATTTCGTGTTCCAAGAATGTCTGGGTTCACTAAAGCAGATTTCAAATTTGAATTTAAAGATAAGATTGACAGTTACGATTTTCGAACATTGTGCAGTTTTGCAAAAATGCTATAGATAATCGATTACATAAGCTCGGTAATCGATTGTACCAAAAAATTTCAACTTTTAAAACAACTTTTTGCAACAAGTAATCGATTAATCCGACATGGTAATCGATTATTCTAGGGAGTTTGATTTTCAGAATTTCATTTTAACACCAAGTAATCGATTAATTTGTTATGTAATCAATTACTACAGAAAGGTTTGTATTTTGAAATACGTTTTACGTATCAAGTAATTGATTATTTAAGCCTGATAATCGATTACTCCAGATATCTTTTTTCTCTAAGTTCCTTTTAAACCACAAATAATCGATTAATATGTGTAATAATCGATTAAAATAGAGAATTATGCAGTATGAATAGTGATTTCCATCAGATTTTCAATTTCAATAATTTGTGATGCATGGTCAATTTTGATTGCATATCATGTAGTCAAACAAATGATAGACATGTTATCATATATTAGATTCATCAAGAATTCCTAGCATGTTCCTAAGATCATATAATCTATCTCTAGATAAGGGTTTGGTAAAAATATCAGCCAATTAATTGTTTGTATAAATATACTCAATTTTGAGATTACCCTTTTGAATATGATCTCTGAGGAAGTGAAGTCTAATCTCTACGTGTTTTGTCCTTGAGTGCATGATTGGATGTTTTGATAGGTTTATTGCACTTGTGCTGTCATATAGCAGGGAAATTTCTTTCAACTCTACATCAAAATCTTGGATTTGTTGCTTAAGCCACAAACTTTGCACACAACAACTTCCAACTGCTATGTATTCAGCTTTAACTGTTAAGAGAGCAACACATGATTTCTTCTTGCAATGCCATGAAATTAATGAGCTTCCCAACAAGTGGCATGTTTTATTGGTGCTTTTCCTATCAAGTTTGCATCCTGCAAAATCAGAATCTGAATAGCCAACTAAGTTTAGTGATGCACATTTTGGATACCAAAGACCAACTTTTATGGTTGATTTGAGGCATTTGATGATTCCCTTGACAGCAGTAAGGTGTGACTCCTTAGGATTAGCTTGATATCTAGCACACAAGCACACACTCAACATTATATCTGGTCTACTTTGCTATCAAGTACAGTAGCGATCATATCATTCCTCTATACTTTGACTCATCAACCTTCTTGCCCTTTTCATCTGAATCAAGATAGGTTGAAGTTGTCATAGGAGTAGCAACACCTTTTCTTTTCTCCATGTCAAATTTCTTGATCAATTCATTGCAGTATTTTGATTGGTTGAGAAATTTCTCATTTTTCATTTGCTTCACCTGAAGACCAAGGAAGAATGTCAATTCTCCCATCATAGACATTTAAAATTCATTCTACATAGAGATAGAAATTCTTTGCACAAAGAGTGGTTAGCTGAACCAAAGATGATATCACCAACATATATTTAAACCAATAAGATATCATGCCATGCTTCTTGATGAACAAGATTTTGTCTACTTGTCCTCTTATGAAATATTGGCCAAGTGTTAGATTTTTGGCAAGCGTGTAGTCGCAGGTTACAGAATTTATAAAGATCGTCTCCACAGAGACTTGAGTTACTCATTTATTTTTAAATAAAAACAACAATTTAATAGTTATATATAATAAGTATAAGCAGACTTTCATGAGTTGGTGACAGTAACAAAATTTACAAATTTAAAGAAATTATAGAAAATTACGGAAACAAGTAAAACAAATTTAATTTAAGAGAATGTAGATTGGGTTTCATCATTCATACCCTCAGTACCCTTTTAATATTAACACATATAAATCATTTTCTAACATTAATGATGCACACATTGATGGAGGTCCATGGCAAGCTAAAGGTCTAGAAGGAGAGCTTGGACCACTTCCTTGGTGAACTTTAAAGGACCAATGACACGAGCTAGGACTCAAGCACTTCAAGAGCACATCCAAGCTAACTTGGACATGCATGAAGAAGCACATCAGCTTAGAAAAGACACAATATAATCTGTGGTAATCGATTACCATCTATTTGTAATCGATTACCAAGACACTTTGTAAAATAGTTGCTGTCTATTGTAATCGATTACCAGATAGCTGTAATTGATTACATAAGCATCATAATGTGTAAAAGCTTTGTTTTAATCGATTACTTCAGCATAAAAAATGCACTGTTGGTTTAGCTAAGGGTCGTTTTAGGAGAAGCTTGCACTTCAAGCTTTACTTCATTTCAATTTGCATTTTCCTTACATTTAGTGGCATTAAGCTTGTTATTTTTAGGCTATATAAGCTACCCCAAAACTGATTGTAACTAACTTTGGTTCATTAATATAATTCTGAAAATTGTTGTGAGAGTTTCTCTCTTGTTCTTCTGTAAGAACTTCTTGAGTTTTATCAATGGCTTCTCAATGTTATTGTGGTGATTCTTCCTAGGCTTATTAGAAAGCTTTTCCATGGTGTCATCCATTTTCATCCCTAACCTCTCTTCCATTTTCCATTGCTGAATTAAAAAGCTTAAAAATAGCCCCAAATTCTTGTGAAAGTGCAGAAGTTAGAGTTCTTGAAGTTTGCTTGAAGATTGAGTTTCATTGCAAGGTAGATTTGGGAAAACTAATGGCTATGGATTCAGCTATACATCAGAGCTACATCTCATCCATACATCATGTGGTATCTAGAGCCTAATCCTTGTGGAATTCTTCTTCAAGTTCTGTTCTTAAAAATTCTTCAAAGGTAAAATTCTGCAACTTTGAAAATCTGAAAAATCCATTTAAGTTCCTTGTTCCTTGTTGATTTTCGTGTGAATCTTGGTGGGTTGGCTTTGTGATTTGTTCTTCCACCTACCTTAGTAGTCTTCTTCAAGTTTTGTATGAAATTAATGTTTTCATGCTCTTTATGTTCTTCATTTTTTCTTGATATTTTTCTAATTTTCTAGCTTTGATTTTTGTCAACTTTTGTTTGTAGTGTTTTTTGTGTTGTATGACCACTTGTTTTGATTCTAATCTCATGCCTAAACTGAATTGTGTTGTTAGAAACAAATTTTACAATTGTTATACATTGTTTTTAGTTTTTCATTGGATTTCTTTAAGAATTTTTGAACTTGTACAAAAGAAAAACAAAAGCTTACAAATTTTTTGGTGAAAGAAACAAGTAAAGACCAAAGAGAAACATTTTGGTACAGCCAAAGACATTATTGAATTGTGGTTGGAAAAATACAAAGTAAAACAGAATTTAGAAGAAAAAAAAGTTACAAAAACTACAAGTTCAAATTTCCTTTGAACCACAAAATCAAGTGAACTTGTATGACATGTAAATTTTATGAAATTTGGCTTCTAGCAATTAAATTTACTTGGCATATCCTCCTTGTGCAGTTTGGTACAACCCATAGTATTCATTGAGTTGTCTCATTAAATTCCAATTAGAGTTGTGCTTTTCTAAAAAAAAATCTTTTGTTGCTTGTCTCTTAAAATTTCCAAGGTTTTGTCTTAGAGTTTTCTTATTCTTGGACTCTTGAGTCTAGCCTAGAATCATTTCCTATTTCACTATAGTAAAGATGCTTGATTTGATTAGAAGTTTTTTCTTAATAACTATAAAGAGGAATAAGAGTGGAAAAAGGCAAGAAAGAACATTATAGAAAGAGCCTACATAAAGTGTGCAAACACGAGTAAGAGTGACAAATACTTAGAGAGTGGTGAGAATGTCCTTATATACTTGTGTTTTTGCTAACCTTTTTTGAAGGATAAGCTCAATAGGAGATGAGGATTTATCACCTAGGACCTCTAGGTTGATGAGAGCCATGAAAAAACAAATGGAAGACTTACAAACCAAAATGGATGCAAGGTTTGAAGAGTTACAAAGGGAGACCCAAAGGAGGAGTCATCCAATAGGAAGTGTGGATGGAGAGACTCATAGTAGTAGGAGGGTAAGTGAGTATGCTTCCTCTCATGGAGGAAATTATTATGATGAGAGGAGTGAGAGCGAGGATAGGAGAGAAAATAATAGAAGAGAAAATAATGATAGAAGATAAAATAGGAGATACAGTCCTAGGAAGGAAAATAGAGATGAAGAAGATTGGAGGGTGAGAAGAGAAGAAAAGAAGGGAGGAATGGAGGATTGGGTGCAGTGAAAATAAAAATTCCAAATTTTCTTGGCAATAATGATGCCGAAGAATACTTTGAGTGAGAGATGAAAGTAGAACAAATTTTCTCATGCCAACAATTTGATGAAGAAAAGAAAGTTACTCTACCTAGAACTTGGTGGCTATGCTTTGATATGGTGGAACCAAATTCAAATGGACATAGGGAGGAGGAGGAGGCAAAGAGTAAATTCTTGGGATGACTTGAAGGCATGCTTGAGAGGAAGATTTGTTCCCACTTATTATGCAAGAGAAGTCCACAACAAGCTCCAAAGACATTTCCAAGGCTACAAGAGTGTTGGTGACTACTATAAGGAAATGGAATTGATGATGATAAGAGCTGAAATTGTGGAGAGACAAGAAGCAACCATGGCTAGGTTCCTTCATGGCTTGAATAGAGAAATTCAAGATGTGATGGAGCTATACTCATATGCAACAATTGAGGAGCGAGTCCACAAAGCTCAAAGGGTGGAGCAACAACTAAAAAGGAGAAAAGCTTCCAAATTCTCCAATGGGGCTGCAACTTCCAGCTGGAATGACAAGCCTAAAAGGGAAGTTTCTCTAGTGAAAAATAAAAAAGAAAGGATGGAGAGTCCAAGCAAAAAAATTATGGATCCAACTTCTAAAGATCAAGCAATATCAAGTGTTTTAAGTGTCTTGGTAAAGGTCACATTGCTTCCCAATGTCCCAACAAGAGAACTATGATTTTTCTTGAATATGGAGGCATAAGGAGTTAGTCTTCAAGTGACTCAAGTACTTCTTCAAGTAAAGACAAAGAAGAACTCACACTAGTGGAGGGCGAAGAGGGCGGTCTCTTGATGGTAAGGAGAATGTTGAGCAATTTTTGCCTAGAAATAGAGGAAAGTCAAAGGAAAAATATTTTTCACACAAGGTGTTTAGTTCAAAAGAAAGTGTGCTAACTTATCATTGATGGAGGGAGTTGCACCAATGTGGCTAGCACAAGACTTGTGGATAAATTATGTAACGATCGCCTCGTCGCTATGGTATTACTAACTCTAATCGTGCAATTTCAATTTTTAATGAAAACTCCATTAATTTGATTATGAAAATGGTAGTAAATTTTTGATAACACAATTATCATACACCTGATACAAGTACATAATTGAATACTGTTGCGAAAAAAAAGGGTACGGCAAGTGCACCGATCGTTTCCAAGTAATAAAGATTAGGTAAGTGAGTATTGTTCTCCACAAGGATTGGGGTGATTTCACAGCAATAGTAAATCAGTGCGATTGAAAGAAAAACAGTAAATGTCAAGAGAAAGTTGTTGTTGGTTAATTGGTTGTTGAATAAAAGACAGAACTCAAAAGAAATGCAGTAAATTGATTAAGAAGATTACCAATGGAAGATTAATTGTGGTCAGGCATAATTCCTTCTGATTTCTCCTCTTTCATTTGACTGGTTTGTTAATTTAACGTGCACACATGATAAATCTCTCCTAAAGTTGTAAACCCTAGATAACTAGCGATTCAACCCTTTAATTCGATCGAGAACCCTAAGCCCTTAGCGATTCTGTCAAACTAAGCATTTAGAGAATATATCATATGGGTTCCTGTTATGATTGTTCAGAGAATAAGCCTT
>PYAF01006276.1:89422-117540 GCA_007407185.1 Glycine tomentella | reverse complement strand
GTGGCAACTCAAGTGACTCGCGTGGATACATATGGCGCGACTCGCGCGGCATCCCAAGTGGGTCACGCCACATGGCAGAAAATGCCTATTTCTCCCTGTTTCCAAGCCTTTCCTCTGGATATACTTAAGCACAATGATTATCCTTGATCATAGGCTTAATCTAGGCTTAATTACATGCTTAGAAATACCAGGCATTACACTATCGCGCGGGGTTAAGCGCCGAAAAAGAAAAAGGAAAAGAACAAGGGTCCTTACATTTACGAATGTAATAGATTAAATAGCTTGCTTCGTATATTATTTTTACGAAAACGAATTATGAAGAAATTTTTTTTCCGTAAATTAAAAATGTAATAGGTTAAATACGAAAATAAAAGGAAGTCGTTATATCAGGCGAAATTTGGAGAGCAATACATGTTGTGGGCATCTCAATTTGGCTTACCCACAAGCATATCATATTGTGGGCATCTCCTGATCAATTCTTGGAATCTGTTCCAAGCCGCACACAGAGATTCTCTTTCATTCTGAGTGAAGTTGGTAATTTCATTCACCAACCTGTTGTATTTGTCCATGGAAAAGTACTGGGCGAAAAATCTTGAGACTAAGTCCTCCCAAGTTGAGATGCTATTTGAAGTTTGTCTGTTCAGCCATCTCAATGCATTTCCATTAACAGCAAAAGGGAATAGGCTTTGTCTAACTGCATCATCTGAGACCTCTTGGTGTCTGATAGTGTCACAGATTCTGAGAAATCTGTCAATGAAATCATATGGGTCTTCAAAGTCTTCCCCACCAAACTGATTGCTTGTCCACCAATGCTATCAATGAAGGATTTATGTCAAAGTGATTAGCTTGTATTGGTGGCCTCACAATGCTGGAGTTTGGTCTTGTGAACATAGGAGCCAGAATATCCTCCATTAGTTGATCCTCCGGTCTTGGCTAATTATTTCTTTGTTCAACCATCTCTGCTTCTGACTCTAATTTAGGGATTGAATCAAAGTCAAAGTATTCAACTTCTCTCCTTCTTTGTTTGGCTAGTCTCCTTCTGATAGTTCTCTCTATTTCAGGATCGAACTGTAATTCCTTAGGGTGAACTGAACCTCGCATAAAACTCGGAGAAGCGATTAGTAACAAAAATTCCAATCACAAAGATTAAAATTACTGCAAAACCAGTTTACCAATCCCCGGCAACGGCGCCAAAAACTTGTTGCGAAGGCAGCAAGTGCACCGCTCGTTTCAAGTAATAAAGTGGGTAAGTAAGTATCGTCTCCACAGGGATTGGTGTGAAATCATAGTAATTAGCAGTCTAAGCAATTGGAAAAGAAAAAAGAAAATGTTTTAAAGAATTGTTGTTGAGTGGTTGAATGTTTGAATAAGAGCAGAAATTAAAAGAAGTAAATGCAGTAAAATAAATTGGGTTGTTACCAATGGAAATAATAATTGTAGTCAGGACTCAATCCCCTCTGATCCCTACCTCTTTCACTTAACTGGTTATCAAGTTCGATTGTTTCTGATTGCTCAGAGAATAAATATTTTCTAATTTAGCTAATCCCTGATCCCTTAGTGAATTAACCCTTTAACCTGAATCAAAAACCTAATCCCTTAGTGAATTTTGTCAAGTTAAGCATTTAAAAGAATATATTATAAGGTTCTGCAGTCACGCATCCCTATCCCTAGGAAATGAACAACTGTTACCTTACTCAGTTCAGAAATTAGAATCCCAACATCCCTATTGCGAATCCTAATCCTCAGTACTTAAATAGAATGGCTAGTTCTAAATAAGAATAAAACAGTTAAGAACATAGTAAAATAAAACAATCATGACAATCTCATTCAATACCAGTCAAGTTACAGAGGAGTTCTCATCGATTCTTGGCCTAACCACAATACAGAGTTTAGCCTGACATAGGCATCAAGAACACAAAAGCTGTCATGGAAAACATGATTCTGCAGTAAAACCCTAGCCTTGATTCTAAGTATGAATGATTTCCAATGGTTTCCAAGCCCTTGAATGGTGTGTATTGGTGTAGAGAGTCCTCTTCTTCAGTCCAGAAGCCTTTCTTTTATAGATTGGTTTAATTAAGTAACAAAGCCCATGTTTTCATGCAATTTTGAACCATACCTTTTTAAATAAGGCAACAGCGTCTCCGCCGCGCTGATGGCGCGAGACCTGCGCTGATTGCGCGGCTAGTTCGAAATCATGGCGCTGATAGCGCGGGAGTCCGCGCTGATCGCGCAGCTAGCACGAATCAAAACTGTCTCCAGGCCCTGTGGCGCAAATAGCGTGGAATTCCACGCTGATAGCGTGGATACTTCGAGTTGAAAGGCTGTCTTAAGCAGTTGGCGCGGGTCGCGCGAGTCCTGGCACGGATCGCGTGGGACCTTTAGCTTGGTTTTCTTCTTTCTTTGCTTGATTCTCCTCTTTTTGACCCTGAAATCATAACTTTGGTAATAAAATGAGATATAATTAAATATAAATAACAAACTAACTTATTCTAACCAAATTCCTAATGATTTAATTGAAATATAAGCTAAAACTAGCCTAAAACTAAGATGTGTTAGCAACACATCACTTCCTTTTTCATTTTGAGCAAGTTTGGCTAGTTTTCTAAAAGCATTGAAAGCATCACTCTTGGATTTCAAAAACAAAGTCCTTGTGAATCTAGAGTAATCATCTACAATGACAAGCCCATAGTAATTACCTCTTAAACTCATAGTTCTAGAAGGACCAAACAAATCCATGTGAAGTAATTCAAGGGGTCTTGAGGTGGAAACAATGTTTTTACTTTGAAAAGAATTTTTAGTTTGTTTCTCCTTTTGACAAGCATCACATAATTTTTCCTTTTCAAACTTGAGTTTGGGCAAGCCAATGACGCTTGTTCATATGATGCATGTTAATGTGACTTGCCCTTCTATGCCATAGCCAAGATTCATCAATTTTGCTTATTAGGCAAGAAGTGTTGTGAAAGAATGCATGATCTATGGAGAGTAAATAGATATTACCTTTTCTTTTACCTATGTGAATCATCTCACCACTTTGTCCATCACATATAATGCAACAATTGTCATTGAATGACACTTTGAATCCTTTATCACCGAGTTGGCTCATACTTAGGAGATTGTGCTTTAAACCTTCCACATAAAGAAAATTTCTAATTTTGGTTTTGAAGCTGTCTCCTATATTTCCTTCTCCAATGATTCCTTTGTTATTACCTCCATAGGTGACAAATCCTCCATCTTTAAGAGTTAAATTTTTGAACCAGTCATATGTCTAGAGCATCCACTATCAAGATACAATAATGAAGATCTAGCTCTTAGACATACCTGCAAAATTCAAATCAATTTAAAAAGGAAGGTACCCAATTGAGATTGGGTCCATAGGGGTTAGCTACTTTCTTCTTCTTTTACACCCAAACACAATCTCCATTAGGCACATAGAATCTCCTAGCATAGCATTTATATGATGTATGTCCTTTCATCATACAATAGTTGCATGTTACAGATTTTGATGAATTTCTCAAGTAGGCATTTTGATTGATCTTTGAGTTATTGAACTTCTTTTGATTCTTCTGTTTTGGTAGTACAAAAACAGTTTTGCCAAAGGATTTTGACCCTTTTTTGTAACCCAAACCAGAAGTATCTCCAACATATTTCTGCACACTCAACATTTCAACCAAGTTGCATTTTCCTTTGTAAAGCTTTCTCAAGAGATCAATTAAATCACTATTCTTGGATAAGAGTAACATGTATTTTTCTCCTTGACTTCTTTTGTAATCATCAAAATCCTTTTGCAACAAATTGTATTTGTCAACATTAGTAGAAGAAGAGGCACATACACATCCATTCATTTTGTAACTTGAAACAAGTTTTTCATTTTTTTCTTTCAAGTTGCAAATTTCAGTTTGCAATTCTGTAATTTTTGCAACATGCCATCTAAGATTTCCTTTGAGCTTATTATTGGATTTTGCAAGCTTTTGGGCCTCTTCATGCATTTCTTGAAAAGCATCAATAAGTTGATCAAGTTCAGAATTTACCTCAGTTCCAACAATTGAGAGATCATCATCATCTTCATTGATTTTGGAAGTAAGACACATATTTGCTTCTTCATTTTCAGTTGAGGATTCAGAAGTTGTTGACTAATTATCTTCCCAAGCTCTGTAGGCTCTCTTAGACTTTCCTTCCTTCTTCATCTTGTTTTCACTTTCTTGCTTTTTCAAAAAGATAGAGCATTCAGATTTGATGTGGCCTGGCTTTCCACATTCAAAGCAAGTGAAGTTGTTGGCATTCCTTTTGTTGTTGTTGTTGTTGTTGTTCTTTATGAACTTTCTGTTTTTGTTTCTTCTCAAAAACTTGCTGAACTTTTTGACAATCAAATTCATGTTGTCTTCATCTTCTTCACTTGAGTTTTCCTCTTTTTCAACCTTTGAGGATGCAGCTTTCAAGGCTATGCTTTTATGTTTCTTTTCTGCATCTTCTGCATTGGTTAGTTGTAACATTTCAAGTTCATACTCAAGAAGCTTACCAAATAGTGCGGCCATAAAAATTTTGGATAAATCCTTTGATTCCTTGATTGTTGTCACCTTTTGTTGCCATGGTCTTGTGAGACACTTCAAGATTTTTATATTTAATTCTTCAGCATCAAAGATCTTTCCAATACCAAGAAGATGATTAACTATATGAGTGAATCTTGTTTGAAGCTGAGAAATGCTTTCAGTGGTGTTCATCTTGAACATTTCATACTCATGGATCAAGGCATCTTTGCTTGATCTTCTTACTTCATTTGTACCTTCATGAGTTATCTCCAGCATTTCCCACATCTCCTTTACACTTGTGCACCTAATTGTTCTAAAGAATTCATCAGAGGAAAGTGCAGAAGTAATCATATTTTTAGCTTTAAAATCATATTGGACAACACTCTTTACAACATTTGTCATTTCATCCCATTCTTTGGGAATTATATCATTAACAACAGTTTTTATAGGAATCAAAGGACCTTTTTCTATTGCATTCCAAGCACCTGGGTCATTTGATTGAATAACGATTTTCATTCTATTTTTCCAGAAATTGAAATGCTCTCCTTCAAACATCAGAGGACAATTGAGAGAGGCACCCTCCTTGAAGGTAATTTGTGTGGTATTCATTTTCTTTTTAAACAAAGATAGTGATCTTAAATAACACTTAAGAACTTGCTCTTGATACCAATTGAAAATAATAGGAATACCCACAATAACCAAGAGGGGCGGGGGTGAATTGGTTGAAACTTGGTCTTTTAAAATTTATTTGTCAAATCAGAGTTAAGGATCTTAATCACTTTCAAAAACCAAGAATGCTTTTACTCAATCAAATTACTCAGCTCAAGAAACCAATAGCTCAAAATAGAACTTGTTAGGCAATGATAATGAAACCAAGAACAAATGAACAAGATGACTTGTAGATATAGAGATAAAGAAAATTAACACAAGCAATTTATACTCGTTTACTTCACAATAGAAGCTACATCTAGTTTCTTCTAATCAACACTAGATTAGAGTTCCACTATTATAAATTTCTATTCTTACAAGCTTTACAACAATCTCTCTTTATCGACACTAGATAAAGAATAGAAATCTAAAACCCCTTTAGACTTCTAAAGAGCAAGAACCAGAGAACACTACTCTATTCTTTCCTAGAGAACACTACTCTAGCCAAAGCTTCAAGAACCCACTTACAATAGCATCAAATAACAGAAATTCCAAAACAGAATTACAATCAAAGATTATGGAGAGAAACAACCTGATGATCCAATGAATGTGAATGCATATGAATTACCAATCAAGGTTGAATAGCAGAAAACAGAATTTCAGAACCTGCTCTCCATCAAACTCTTGAAGTTTCTCGCCCAAAAGTCATTCAATAGCTCATGATGATTAAAGAGTGGGACAAGAAGTTAGAGAACCCAGAAAATCACTTTCAAACTCTTAGAAGGCTTGTGTATGCTCAGAAAATATGAAGTGTTCAAGTTAGAAATCAAGCCAGGCCTTCCTTCTATTTATAACAGAATTTTGTAACCATCTGTAATCGATTACACGCGCCAAATAATCGATTAAAATGCATATGTAATCGATTAAATTGTCACTTAATCGATTAAAGTGTTCAAGGCATATTCTGGGTTTCAACAACGAGCAAAATAATTGATTAAGTCAGAAAAGAGTTGTTTCAGAAAATAGCTTGTGTAATTGATTACGAATAATGGTAATCGATTAAAGCAGGAAGGCAGGCTTTTTCAGATGGCCTATGTAATCGATTACAAATGATGATAATCAATTATCACAGCAAGGCAGAAAATACATTTTACACTATGTAATCGATTATAATAAGTGTGTAATCGATTAAAACATTTACTATAGCTTTCCAGTTTCAAGTACGAGCCAAATAATCGATTAATCCTATACGTAATCGATTAAAATGTTCATAGAAGCTTTTCCAGTTTGAAACAAGAACTGAATAATCTATTAAAAGGCTATGTAATCGATTAAAACAGTAAAATTATATTTTTCCAAAAACATTACTTAATTAAATACTTTTTCAAATAGTTAGTAGCTTTGATTTTTTAATGAAAATCATTTAAGCATGTTAATGAGTATGTAAATGCAATGCAAGGATCAAAAGGTTGCCTTCTCCTACACTTCATTTGAATTACAATCTTCAAGGCATGTGAAAAACTCAAAACTATCTTCTAAGTTATAGGCTTCATTCTTCACGTTGCTCCCTATATCCAATAGAGGCCTTGATTAGGTCTTTGGGATAGTAAAATTTCTAGGCTCCGATAGGCTTTGGCTAATGCCAACATGGAAAGGAAGGAGGTTACTACTAAGAAGGAACATATCCAACAAAAGGCCTACGATGATGTGTATAATGCACATGAAGCTGGCTTCAACCACTACCTTCGGCAGGTGTTGCACATGTGCGATGTTTTTAACGCCAGGGTCATTGACATTAACAAGGATGTCTATGAAGGGGAGCTCGTTTTAATTAATGATATCCAGGAAGAGGATGTTGCTCCTTCACCCCCAAGGCCGTCGACCCCAGCAGAGGAGCCATAGGTCGAGGGAGCTGAGGATACAAAGGACGAGAGTAGGCAAGGCCTAGGGATTGAGTCTCTTAGTTTTTTTTATATTTGATTTTTTGTGTAACTATCCTTTTTTCTTTTTTGTATTTGTCGGTCCTTGGCTCTTTTTTGTATATGTCGATCTCTGGTCGCCTTTTGTAATCATCGATTCTCGGCTTACCATTAATGAAATTTCTTTTCCAAGTGTAGGTTTGTTTATAGTAACTAACTTATTTTTGTATTCGGCCAAAAGGTACACTCGACAGAAAAAATGATAAATAGAAATTGCACAAGTTTTAATTCAACTGAAGGGTAAGGAATGTTAACGTAAGTTGTATATCTTTAATAAACTTAGCCAAATTGTAATTGTAACTAACCATTTGTGCGTCAGATTTGACCTCGGCTAAGGATAGTACTCGAGAGGGAACCATAGATAATTTTGACTAAGTTCTACCTTGGTTGAGGAGATTACTAGGGAGGGAACCACAAATAATTTTGATGGGGTTCAACCTTAGCTGAGAAGAGTCCTCATGAGGGAATTGCAAATAATTTTGATTAAGTTCAACCTTAGCCGAGGAGGGTACTCGGGAGGGAACTGTAAATAATTTTGATTAAGTTCAACCTTAGCCGAGGAGGGTACTCTAGAGGGAACCGTAAATAATTTTGATTAAGTTTAACCTTATCTGTGAAGGGTAGTTGGAGGGAACAACAATCAATTTTGATAAGTGCAACCTTCGCCGAGGAGGGTATTTGGAAGGGAACTATTCGTGAGTCTTCAAGTTCAACCTTAGCTAAGGAGGGTACCCAAGAGGGAACTATTCGTGAGCCTTCAAGTTCAACCTTAGTCGAGGAGGGAACTATCCGTGAGTCCAGACCTGCTAACTTGTAATCAAAGATAGAGAATCAAAGATGGAATAGGAAAGATCTTTATTAGTAGTCAGTTTCCAGAGTGTGCCTCCTTAAAACCTCCTTCAATATTTTTATGGGGATAAAAATTCCGAGGTAGGAAAAAGAGCACATCACTTATTACAAAAATGCACCTGACTATAATAAACTTTCAAATGCGTGGAATTCCAAGTCCTCAGGATGACCTTCCCAGATAGTTCTTCTAACTTGTATGCTCCATTCTTCAAATTGTGCCTGATTCTGAAGGGCCCTTCCTAGTTGGCCGCTAACTTCCCGTCTGACGGGGGCTTTTGGGCTTCTCCGCATGCTCTCCACACTAGGTCCCCTTCTTCAAACTATCGAGGAGCTAGCTTAAAGTTGAAGCATCAGGTCATACACTGTTTGCAAGCATCAGTCATGATGATTGCATCTTCGTGCACTTGCTCAATCAGGTCCAGGTTAACTTGTAGTGCTTTGTTGTTTTGAGCCTCGACATAGTAATGCCTTCGGAAAGAGACCTTTCCTACTTCAACTAGTAGTATTGCGTCTGTCCCATATGCCAACCGAAAGAACGTCTCCTGAGTTGTAGACTGAGGGGTGCACCTATAAGCCCATATGACATGTGCAACTCTTCATCCTATCTTCCCTTAGCTCTATCCAGATGCTTCTTCAGTTGGCCTAAAATGACCTTGTTAGATGCCTCGTTTTTTCGTTTGGTTTGAGGGTGCTTCGCCGATGTCACCCTATGCTTGATGTCGAGACCAGTCAAGAATTCGTTAAGTTTCGGTCTATGAACTGTAAGCCATTGTCTATGACAAGTGTATTTGGAATTTCGATGCATGTGATGATATTTCTCTAGAAGAACTTTTGCACTGGTTGGGCAGTGATGTTTGCTAGAGGTTCGGGTTCAACCCACTCGGTGAAATAATCAACTATCACTAGAGGAATTTCCTTTGCCCCAGAGCCGTGAGAAAAGGCCCAAGGATGTCCATTCCGGAGGTACCAAACGACCAAAGGGATACCATTGGGTGCAATTTTTCGACTGGCCGATGTATCAAGTTTTCATGCCTCTAGCACTAGATGCACTTCTTTACAAAATTTAAGCAGTCAGTCCTGCAGGTTGGTCAATAGTAGCCGCCCCTCAACTCCGGTGGCTATGGTCCTTTCTCCGGAATGTAAACTGCAAATACTCATGCATTTCTCGGAGGACATAGTTATCCTGGTCTTAGTAAAGGCTCTTGAGCAGAGGTAAGGAGAAACCTCTTCTATACAGTTTGTTGACCACTAGGGTGTACCTAGCGGTCAACATTCTTATCTTTCTGGCTTTGCTCTTGTTGGCTAGGAGTATCTCATGCTTCAAGTAGTTGAGTATCTCCTTTTTCCACCCTGAGAAGGCTTCCTCCACCTTTAAACATTCTTTTCCCAAGACACTAGGTTCGGGCACCGAATGGAGAAGGTTTTAAGATGTCTAGGTTTAGGGGAGGTAACCAGTCGAGCCAACTCGTCAACCTTGTCATTGACCTCTGCTTATGTGAATGACTTGCACTTCCTCAAATTCTCCGCTAAGCTTTTCAAATGCATAATAGTACTTTAAGAGTTGAGGGTCTCGGATCCGAAACACCTTTTTGATCTACTAGGAGATGATCTTGGAGTCACTTCGGCATAAGACTCTTTGAGCACCGACCTATTTGGCGAGCTTTAGATCTACAAGGAGAGCCGTACTCGGCCTGATTGAATGTGGCTTTGAAGCAAAAGTGTAAGAATTATGCCATGGGGATGCCATTGGGTCCTTCCAAAATAACCCAACTCCGCTCCATGCATCGTCCACCATTCCTGCTCAAATTATAGGGGTGGGGGATGGAACCTGTTGACGAAGTCGGCTAGCACCTGTGCCTAAATGGTACCTCTCGATTCATAGGTAATATCAAATTCTAAGAGTTCGATTGAAGATGTCATCATTCTTTCAATCAACTCAGGTTATGCAGTATTTTTGCTATGGGCCAATCAATTCAAACATTGATTTGATGGCTCTAAAGGTACTAGCGAAGACGGTGAGCAACATTAACAAGTGTGAGGGCTACCTTCTCCATCACTTGGTACCTTGACTTTGGGTCTTGTAGTACCCGACTTACAAAATATACCGACCTCTGCTTGCTCCTTTTTTCTTGTACTAGAACCGCGCTTATGGCCTCGACTGAGAGAGAAAGATAAAAATCAACTTCTTGGTGGTTTCCGGTTTCCAAAAAACGGGCGGTGTCACCAGTGTTATCTTCAACTGTCAAAGGGCTTCTTTAGATTCTTTATCCCAGAAAAAGTTCTTGGCCTTCTTGATGAGGTTCGTAATGGGCCTAGCCCTCTAGGAAATTCTTGGTAAAACCCTTGATAAGGAGGCTATTCTGTCGGCTAGTCTTTGGTTCTCCTTCACATATCAGGGCCTCCTCATCTCCAAGATGGATTCAAATTTATTTGGGTTGGCATCTATTCCCAGGTGGGTGAGCATGAAACCCAAAAAAATTTTCCCTTCTATCCCGAATACACACTTCTAAGGGTTCAACCTCATGTTTTATTTTTTGAGTTGGGTAAAGACCTTCCCAAGAACACCTTGTCCATTATGCACTTGGTGTTTTTCAATTCAAATGGCATAACTTTGTAACAGAAGTTTGCAGATTCGATGATGAATGTCGTCTTCTCCTTGTCTCGGGGATCCATCCTTATCTGATTGTAGTCATTGTATGCATTTGAAAAGCTCAACATCTTGTGTCTGACTACCCGATCAATCATGTTTGGGAGTGGGTATGCATCCTTTGAGCATGGTCGATTCAGATTGGTATAGTCCATCCACATTCTCCACTTCCTATTCGGCTTATTGACCATGACCATATTGGAGAGTCAAGTTGAGTAGTTGATCTCTCCAATGAATCGGGCAACCGTTAGCTTGGCCACATCTTGTTGTACAGCTCAATACCTCCCTTCCCCCATGTTTCTTTTCTTCTGGGCAACTAGCTTGGCTTCTTTTCATGTAGCTAACTTATGAAAATGAAAGCTTAGATCGATGTCGGCCATGTCTGTTGTGGACCATGCAAACAAGTCAACGTGTTCTCGGATGACTCATTGTATCCAGCTACTATCGTCCTCGGGTAGCTGGTTTCCCAATTGAGTGATGTCCTTCTTTAGGCTCAAGCTAGAAAGTCATCGTCTCTTCAACCAGGGTCACCTGGTTTTCACCATTAGTTCTAGGGTCAAGCTCTAGTCCTTGTACCTCTTCATCCCTGGTTCCACACAGTGGACGACTTCGTGTGAGGGCGTAACCTAAGGCTGGCCATGTAACATTGTCAACTCATCCTCTGGTCGGAGTGCACGATTATAATGGTTTCGACATCCAATGGGAATTTCATTGCGAGGCTAAAGGTTGACACAATTGTGCCAAGGGCATTAACTGAGGGATAGTCGAGGAGTATTTGTTTCCTTTTTCTTTTTTCTTTCCTTTTTCTTTCTTGTCTTTTTCTATTGCTTTTTAAATCACATGAATAGCCACATTTAAAACAAAGTATTTTCATCACATTAGCCATCCAAATGATAGACTTTTCAACAAAAAATCCATTTTGCTCTCCTAACCTAAGGTAAGAAATTCTAAACCTAGGTTAGTGTTCCAACAGAATAATAAGTGTTTTGGCTCAAAAGGGCTAGCAAGTGATAAATCATCATATATTGGGATAGCTTTTTGGCCAGTGGCTTTAAAATGTTCAAGAAGAAAGAAGGCCTAAATCATATTCATGCATCTTAAGTCATGACAATTAGAAATCAGTGTTTCGAAATGCTATATCTGTGGGTATACACAGTCACTTAAGCTTAAGGCTTGTTTTCATGTTCAAATCAAATCAGTGTTTCGAAAGATGTTCTTTATCAACTCCATGTAAAAACATCTACATTCATTCGGTATTTGAAAAACCATTTCTTGTTTTTCATTCTCACAGTTTCCAAAAATAATTTTATTGTGTTCTGATCTAATTTCAAAAAGAAAGTTTCAAAAAATACTATCTTTTGATTATTTTCAAAGCATGTTATGTTTTCAAAAAAAAAAATATCTTTTAAGTCCTATAAAGATTTATACATTTTCTACAACTATGTTACTAAAACAAAATTTAATAAAAAATGTGTACTTTCCAAAAAGAGGTAACCCTCTGTGTACACCATCATAGTTGTGCATAACCAAATAAAAATAATAAACACGCACAATTATCTAAGCAAAATGTAAATAAGGAAATAAAGCACTAAAGAAACATAAAGACTATGTCACAAATTTTTGAAAATCATGGTTGAGGAGCTCAGTCTCCTCCATTGAGATAATCAACAGGATCTACCACGTCCTCATCCGCATCTGCTCTGAAAAATAAACCTGTTCCCTAGCCTTGCAAGGGTAGCTCTAACAAAACAGATAATATATTTAAAAACATAAGACATAAAATTCAAAAAGTAAAGTTCAAAAATATAATTTAGAAACTTAAAACATAAAATTCAAAAATTTAAAACAAAGTTTAGAAACACTGGCTTGCCTCCTAAGAGCGCTTCTTTAATGTCTTTTTAGCTAGATGCCTTTGTTATGGCTCACTCTTCCAGCAATTGGACAATAGTGTTGGATATAGGGGGAGCATCATGAAGAGTGAAAGACTTTGATTTAGGAAACGTGTTTTGAGCTTTCAACATGCTTGAAGTGCCTTGAAGTTTTGTAATTGATTCAAGTGTAAGAGAAAGACAATCTGATTGATCCTTGCATTGCATTCATTCATTCATTATTAAGCTTTTAAACGGTTTTCATTAAAACATCAAAGGTTTTATCTTTTTGGTTAAGCTTTGAATCTGATTAAAAGGTTTTTGGAATAATATTTTTCTTACTGTTTTAATCGATTACTTAATGATATAATCGATTATTTTGTTCTTTCGTTCAATCTGGAATAACCTTTACGAACAAATTAATCGATTACATATCGGATTAATCGATTATTTGGCCTTTGATTGAAAATAAACTGCTTTATTAAAGGTTTTAATCGATTACTTACTTAGTGTAATCGATTACATAGTTAAAAGATTATTTTAAGCCTTACTATGATAATCGATTACCATTATCAGTAATCGACTACATTGTTCATTTTGAAAAAGCTTATTTTCTGATTTAATCGATTACCAAAATTCGTAATCGATTACACGGTTCATTTGTGAAACATAGCTTTCTGTCTTAATCGATTACAACTCGGTTTAATCGATTATTTTTCTTGTTGCTGGAACCCAGAAAGCTTATTTAACATTTTAATCGATTAAGTGATAATTTAATCGATTACATAAGAATTTTAATCGATTATTAGGCGCGATTAATCGATTACAGTTAGTTACAAATTCTGTGATAAATAAGTTTGAAGGCTTGGCTTGTTTAAGAACTTGACCATTTTGTATTTCTGAATATACACAAGCCTTCTAAGTCTTTCAAAGTGATTTTCTCAGTGTTATTACTTTTTGCTTCATTCAAAACATCAATGGGTCTTTGAATGAATCTTGAGCAAGAAACTTGTCAGGGTTAAGGAAAAGCATGATCTGATTTTGTTTGTTATTCAACCTGACTTCGTAATTCATGTGCATTACATTCAATGGATCATCAGGTTGTCTCTCTCCATAATCTTTGTGTGTAAATTTGTTTTTGAATTTCTGTTGTAAAGTGCTATTGTAAGTGGGTTCTTCTTGCTTGGTTCTAGAGAAGGGTTCTCTAGGTAAAGAACAGAGTAGTGTTCTTTGGTTCTTGCTCCTTAGAATTCTAATAGGGTTTTAGATTTCTATTCTTTATCCAGTGTTTATAAAAGGGAGGGTTTTGTAAAAGCTTGTAAGAACAAAAATTTATAATAGTGGAACTCTAATTTAGTGTTGATTAGAAGAAACTGAATGTAGCTTCAGTTGTGAAGTGAACCAGTATAAATTGCTTGTGTCTTTGATTCTATTTCTCTATCTCTCATCTTATTCATTGATCTTTGATTCTTTGATTCATATTCATTCTTCAACAATTTCTGTTTTGATCTATTGATTTCTTGGGCGGTGACATTTGATTGAGTAAATTGATTTCTTGGTTTTGAAAGTGATAAAGATCTTGAACTCTGATTTGAATTAATTTTTAAAAGACCAAGGTATTAACCAATTCACCCCCCTCTTGGTTATTGTGAGTATTCATATTATTTTCAATTGCCATCAAGAGCTGGTTCTTGAGAGTTATTCAAGATCACTATTTTTTATTCAATCGTTCTCCAATGTTTGAAGGAGAGCACTTTAGTTTTTGGAAAAATAGAATGAAAATTTTTATTCAATCAAATGACCCAGGTGCTTGGAATGCTATAGAAAAGGGTCCTTTTATTCCTAAGAAAACTGTTGGCAATGAAATGATTCTCAAAGAATGGGATGAGATGACAGATGCTGAACAAAAGGTTGTCCAATATGATTTTAAAGCTAAAAATATGATTACCTCCTCACTTTCTTCTGATGAATTTTTTAGAACAGTGAGATGCACAAGTGCAAAAGAAATGTGAGAGATGCTGGCAATAACTCATGAAGGAATTGAAGAAGTTAGAAGATCAATAAAGCATGCATTGATCCATGAGTATGAGATGTTCAAGATGAACACCACAGAAAGTATTTCTCAGCTACAAACAAGATTCACTCATATAGTCAATTGTCTTCTGGGTCTTGGGAAGATCTTTGATACTGAAGAACTAAACATCAAGATCTTGAAATGTCTCACAAGACCTTGGCAACCAAAGGTGACAACAATCAAGGAATCAAAAGATCTATCAAAGATGTCCATGGCTGCATTATTTGGTAAGTTACTTAAATATGAGCTTGAAATGTCTCAACTAACTTGTGCTGAAGATGCCGAAAACAAAAATAAAAGTATTGCATTAAAAGCTGCATTATCAAAGTCAGAAAAAATGGAAGATTCAAGTGACGAGGATGAAGAGGACAACATGAACTTGGTTGTCAAAAAGTTCAGCAAGTTCTTGAGGAAAAACAAGAACAAAAAGTTCATAAAGAACAACAAAATCAACAACAACAACAACAACAAAAGGATTGACAACAATTTTACTTGCTTTGAATGTGGAAAACTTGGCCACTTCAAATCAGAATGCTTAATCTTTTTGAAAAAGCAACAAGGTGACAACAAGGTAAGGAAGGAAGGAAAATCCAAAAGAGCCTACATAGCTTGGGAAGATAATGAGTCAACAACATCATAATCTTCAACTAAAAATGAAGAAGCAAACATGTGTCTCACCTCCACAATCAATGAAGAAGATGATGATCTATCAATTGATGGAGATGAGGTAAATTTTGAACTTGAACAAGCTATTAATGCTTTCCAAGAAATGCATGAAGAAGCCCAAAAGCTTGCAAAATCCAATATCAAGCTCAAAGGAAATCTTAGATGGCATGTTGCAAAAATTACTGAATTGCAAACTGAAATTGCAACTTGAAAGAAGAAAATGAAAAACTTGTTTCAAGTTACAAAATGAGTGGATGTGTATGTGCTTCTTCTTCTACTAATGTTGACAAATATAACTTGCTTCAAAAGGATTTTGATGATTACAAAAGAAGGCAAGGAGAAAAATACATGTTACTCCTATCCAAGAATAATGATTTAATTGATCTTTTGAGAAAGCTTTACAAAGGTAAATACAACTTGGTTGAAATGTTAAGTGTGCAAAAGTATGCTGGAGATACTTCTGGTTTAGGGTACAAACAAGGATCAAAATCTTTTTGAAAAACAGTATTTGTGCCTCCAAAACAGAAGAATCAAAAGAAGTTCAAAAACTCAAAGATCAATCAAAATGATTTCTTGAGAAAATCATCTGCAACTATTGTATGGAAAAAGGACATACATCTTACAAATGCTATGCTAAGAGATTCTATGTGCCTAATGGAGATTGCATTTGGGATCAAAAGAAAAAGAAAGCTACTAACCCCTATGGACTCAATCTTGGGTACCTTCCTTTATAAATTGATTTGATTTTTGCAGGTATGTCTAAAAGCTAGATCCTTATTATGATACCTTGATAGTGGATGCTCTAGACATATGACGGGTGACATGTCCATGCTTACAAATCTAACTCTTAAAGATAGAGGATTTGTCACTTACAGAGATAATAACAAAGGAAAGATCATTGGAGAAGGCAACATAGGAGATAGCTTCAAAACCAAAATCATAAATGTTATTTATGTGGAAGGTTTAAAGCATAATCTCTTAAGCATAAGCTAACTCTGTGATAAAGGATTCAAAGTCTCATTCAATGAGAATTGCTGCATGATTTTTAATGGGCAAAGTGGTGAAGTGATTCACATAGGTAAAAGGAAAGGTAACATTTATTTACTGTCAATTGATCATGCATTCTTTCACAATACTTCATGTCTAATAAGCAAGGTTTATGAATGTTGGCTGTGGCATAGAAGGGCAAGTCACATTAACATTCATCATATGAACAAGCTAATTAAAAAGGATTTAGTAATTGCGTTTTGCCCAAACTCAAGTTTGAAAAGAACAAACTTTGTGATGCTTGTCAAAAGGGGAAACAAACCAAAAATTCTTTTCAAAGTAAAAACATTGTTTCCACCTCTAGACCCCTTGAATTACTTCAAATTAACTTGTTTGGTCCCTCTAGAACTATGAGTTTAGGAGGCAATTATTATGGGCTTGTCATTATAGATGATTACTCTAGATTTACTTGGACTCTATGTTTGAAATCCAAAAGTGATGCTTTCCATGCTTTTAGAAAAAAGGTAGCAAAATTATCTCAATAAGAAGGGATCATGGTGGAGAATTCCAAAATGAACATTTTGAAAAATTCTATGAAGAAAATGGAACTAACCATAATTTTTCAGCTCCAAGAACACCTCAACAAAATGGTGTTGTGGAGAGGAAAAACATATCTCTTGAAGAAGGAGCTAGAACTCTTCTTAATGAGACAAATTTGCCAAAATATTTTTGGGCTGATGTTGTAAGTACAGTTTGCTACACTTTGAATATATTACTTATATGGCCTATTTTAAAGAAAACTCCTTATGAGCTATACAAAGGTAGAAAACCAAACAGTTCTCATTTGGGAGCTTTTGGTTGCAAGTGTTTTGTTTTAAACAATGGGAAAGAATCACTTGGAAAATTTGATGCTAAAGCTGATGAAGCAATTTTCCTTGGATATTCATTACATAGTAAAGCATATAGAGTTTTCAATAAGAGAACAATGTGCATGGAAAAATCTGTACATGTGATTTGTGATGAGTCTAATCCCTCAAAAGAGAAAAAGAAGTGTGATGTAGATGCAGGTCCTATGGAAGAATTTATTCAGCTTAATGATTCCATAATTAAGGAGAAAGAAGAACCAAGTGCTAAAATGAAACCATCAACACCTTTTCAAGAGCCAAAAGATTGGAGAACAACAAGTGATCTCTCACTTGATAACATCATTGGTGAAGTTTCAAAGGGAGTCTCTACTAGATCTTCATTAAGAAATCTATGTTGTAATATGGCTTTTGTTTCTCAAATTGAACCTAAGAATATTGATCAAGCCTTAGTTGATGAACATTGGATGCATGCCATGCATGATGAGATAAATCAGTTCAAGAGAAATGAAGTTTTGGGAACTTGTTCCTAGACCATCTCTCTCAAACCCATTGGCACAAAATGGATTTTTAGAAATAAACTTGATGAGAGTGGAATCATAATCAGAAATAAAGCTAGATTGGTTGCAAAATGTTACAACCAAGAAGAAGGCATTGACTATGAGGAAACCTATGCTCCAATTGCAAGATTGGAAGCCATTAGGTTATTGCTTGCATATGCATGTTTAATAGATTATAAACTTTTTCAAATGGATGTCAAAAGTGCATTTTTAAATGGATACATTAAGGAGGATATATATGTTGAACAACCTCCTGGTTTTACTGATTTTAAACATCCAAACTATGTTTTTAAACTTAAAAAGGCCCTTTATGGTTTAAAGCAAGCTCCTAGATCTTGGTATGAAAGACTAAGCAAATTTCTGCTTGAACTATCTTTCACTAGAGGTCATGTTGACAAAACCTTGTTAATCAAGAGGCATAAGAGTGATATCTTATTGGTTCAAGTATATGTTGATTATATAATTTTTGGTTCAACTAACCATTTGTTGTGCAAGGAATTTTCTAAAGTTATGCAGAAAGAATTTGAAATGTCAATGATGAGAGAATTAACATTCTTTCTTGGACTCCAAGTGAAGCAAATGAAGAATGGAACATTTCTCAACCAATCCAAGTATGCCTTGAAGTGATCAAAAAGTTTGAAATGGAGGAAAGTAAAGATGCTTCAACCCCAATGGCAACATTAACCTATCTTGATTCAGATGAAAATGGAAAGAGGGTTGATGAGTCAAAATTATTAGAGGAATGATTGGATCATTATTATATTTGACAGCTAGTAGACTAGACATAATGCTAAGTGTGTGCTTGTGTGCAAGATATCAAGCAAACCCCAAAGAGTCTCACCTAAAAGAAGTCAAAATGATCCTCAAATATCTCAAGGCTACATCAAAAGTTGGTATTTGGTATCCTAAAGGTGCATCAATTAATATTATTGGTTATTCTGATTCTGACTTTGTAGGATGTAAGTTAGATAGAAAAAGCACTAGTGGAACTTGTCATCTACTTGAAAGTTCATTGATCTCATGGTATTGCAAGAAACAACCTTGTGTTGCTTTGTCAATTGCTGAAGCTGAATATATCTCAATTGGAAGTTGTTGTGCACAAAGTCTATGGTTGAAGCAACAATTACAAGATTTTGGAGTTGAATTGAAAGAAATACCTTTGCTATGTGACAACACAAGTGCTATCAACATTTCAAAGAATCCAATAATGCACTCAAGGACCAAACATATTGAGATAAGACATCATTTTCTCAAAGATCATGTTCAAAGAGGTAATATCAAAATTGACTTCATTGACACTCATAATCAATTGGCTGATATATTTACTAAACCATTGGCTAGAGATAGATTCTATGCTCTTAGAAACATGCTAGGAATCTTGGATGAATCTAATCTCTGTTAGCTTGAATGTTGTATGCCTTTTCATGTGAAATAATTTGTCAATTGAATCCTTCATCACAAAAGCTCAAAATTTCCAAGTTGTGCTGCAAAACTCTGTTTTATCTGATACTTATTCTGCAATAATTGATTAAGTGTCATATTAATCGATTAAAATCACTTAAATCATGATTTAGAATGAATTCTATGCTTATGTAATCGATTACATAAACAAAATAATCGATTATTCTTCTTAGAAACTCATTTTCAGAAAATTGAATGTTTCTGTGAATGGTAATCGATTAAATGACTGAGAATCAGTTTTTCAAATTTCAAGACTTACTAGAATAATCGATTACATGTCGGATTAATCGATTACACAAGCTTCTATATGTTTTTGAAATTCAAACTTCTCTGTGATAATCGATTAAATCATAAACTAATCGATTACACTTTGTCTTCTACCTATGAATTTTACAGAAATAATCGATTACGTTACGAATTTATCAATTATTGTATCTGCAGAAAGCAATTTTGCTTACGAATTAATCGATTACATAAGGAAATAATTGATTATTCATGGAGTTACTGCAAAATCTGACAGATTTTCTTGGAAGTTGTAGCTACCCAACTCCCACTTAATTCAAATTTGAATCCTCTACAGTGAGTTAATTCATTCTAACAACTCCTTAATTCAAAATTCAAATACTTGGAGCCTAAAAATCTCTATAAATACAACCTATTGTTGAAGGAAGAATTCACACCTAAAAAGCTCTGTCCAAAGGATGTCTGCCTCTAAGAGAGTTAAGACTTCTAAGAGAAAGGCTGGAGAAACCTCTAACCCAGTGGTTAGTAGGTTGGATCATTGGTTCCCTACAGAAAGGGACAGAATGACATATCTTCAATTCAATGCCACTGAGTTAGTGTGTCCCCCCAAACACCTAGAATTAGACTGGTTCATTAAGGAAGGCTTCCAATTCCCTGCTTTTATTGAAATCCAAGGGTTAAGAAAGTTTGTGGAGATGAAGGGTACATTCTACACCTGTGCCAAAGGTTCCATGGATGGGATGCTGAGGTCCCAAGTAAATGGAGTTGCCATGGAAATAACTCCAGAAGTATGTGAAGTAGTGGCTGGTATTTCATTTGAGGGAGAAAGTTTGATGAGGAGCTAAGGGGTACAATAGAGTGGAGACCTATAGGGGTACAATAGAGTGGAGACATAAGTTTTATATTTTTGTCTTTAACAAGCCAAATAGGGGGAGAATTAATTGATTAAAGTATGCTCTGCATAGTGCTCTGTTTGCCCCTGTTTTTTGTTTCATTTTTGCTCAAAATATTGAACTGAATGGATGCTGAATTTAGGGGGAGCTGTGTGTTTAAAATGAATCCTTTCAATATATAAGACATGTAAATGAATGCCACTTGAATCACAGATGCTTTTAACACTTGTTCTTGGCAAAAGAGTTGAAAATTTTCAGGTTTTAAAGCTCAAGCTGCTTCAAATTGATTCAACAATTTACTCCAAGCCTTACTGTTAATCAACTAAAGATTTGGCATGTTTAAAGCCAAAAAGGGAGAGATTGTTGGTTTCAGAGGAGCTATTTGAAGAATGGAATAGGAATCAAGCTTTGGTTTTGAGCTTTCAAATTGATTAAATTAACATAAGTAATAAAATTCACAAGGCTTTAGTAAAATGATCAATTTAAATCAAAGGTTTTTGCAAAAATGAATTTGTACTGATTTAATCAATTACATTGAGGAGATAATCGATTGTTTTGTTCTTAGTTCATTCTGGAAAACTTTTCAAGAACAATGTAATCGATTACCTATCGGATTAATCGATTATTTGACCTTTGTTTTCACTAACACTGCCTTGATGAACACTTTAATCGATTACCAATAGGTAGTAATCGATTACATTGCCATACATTTTTTTAAGCCGTGCTGGAAAAATCGATTACCAAAGTATAATAATCGATTACACAGGCTAAACTGAAAATAACATCTTCCTGTCATAATCGATTACCAAATTCAATAATCGATTACATCATATACATATGCATATTAATTTTAATGCATTAATCGATTACCAAATATAGTAATCGATTACATAGTTCAATATGATTTCTAAAGCTTCCTGGTTTAATCGATTACCAGAATCCGTAATCGATTACACAGTGTATTTCAAGTTTATGAAGCTTCCTGTATTAATCGATTACAAGACGGAATAATCGATTATTTTCTTTGTTGCTCATATCCAGATTCTTGTAGAACATTTTAATCGATTACACGGTTGGTTTAATCGATTACATAAGTGAAATAATAGATGATTAGGAGCGTTTAATCAATTACTGACAGTTACAAAAAGTTTGTTATAAATAGAACCTTGGCTCAGCTTGTTTTGTAACTTGATCAATTCGTATTCTGAGCACACATAAGCTTTCTAAACACGTTCTAAGTGATTTTTCTGGGTTCTACGAGTTCTTGCTTTCACTAAAACACTTATGGGTTTCTGAGTGATTCTTTCAAGCAAGAAGTTTCTTTCAAGGGTTAAGGAAGGAGATGTTCTGAGATTTATTTTCATCTTTTAACCTGGTTTGTTCATTCATGTGCATATCATTCACTGGATCATCAGGTGTTTTCTTTCCTTAACTGATTGGTTGTAATTTTGTTTACAATTTGTGTTATATTGGCTATTGTAATTTTGATTCTTAAAGCTTGGGACTAGAGAAGGGTTCTCTAGCTTAAAGATCAGAGTAGTGTTCTCTGGATCTTTCTCCTTAGAATTCTATAGGGTTTTAGATTTCTGTTCTTTGTCTAGGGTTGATAAAGGGGAGATTCTTGTAAAAGTTTGTAAGAATATTTTTATAATAGTGGAACTCTAACCTAGTGTTGGTTGGAAGAACTGGATGTAGCTTCATGATTTGAAGTAAACCAGTATAAATTGTGTGTGTTCTTAATTCTTTTCTCATCTTATTATTTGTCTTTTATTCTTTGAATCATATTCATTGCACAACAAGTTTGGTTTTGATCTATTGAATTCTTGGACTGAGCTATTTGATTGAGTAAAAGGTTTCTTGGTTTTAAAAGTGATAAAGATCCTAAAAACTCTGATTTGAAGCTGATTTTAAAAATACCAAGGTTCAACCAATTCACCCCCTCTTGGTTGTTGTGAAGTATTCTTATTATTTTCAGTAATGCTTAATTTGCACAAGTGTTGTTTGAATATGGTATCAAATAACACTTATTAAATATTGCTTTCACCAAAATTTGATATTCGAGCTTTGTTATCTAACAAAATTGTTGGCATATTGAAAGAAGACAAGAGTCCAAACAAGTGTTGTTTGAATATGGTATCAAATAACACATATTAAATATTGTTTTCCCCAAAATTTGATATTCGAGCTTTGTTATCTAACAAAATTGTTGGCATATTGAAAGAAGACAAGAGTTCAAACATAAACTGATTGCACAAAGGAGCACATCTTTCGAGACACATTATGCCTACTAGAATATAGTCCTAATTGACACCGAGACTCATGCTTGAGTCCCTATATCTACCACACACATGTCTTAACACATAAATAATTATCGTCCCCGATTGCAAGCCAACCGATTCACACACAAAACATCACATTCAATAGTGCTCGAGGTCACACCTCCCGGTCTCCAATTAAACATCATATTCCACAACTATAGTTGTCTGGGATTCACACTCCCTGTTTTTTTCAATCATAGAAAAGAAGATCCTAACTTATATGGGAATCATCAAAGTCAGCACACAACACTTAGACAAAAATTTACAAGGCAACACATCAACACTTAGTGAAAATTTAACAATTCAATATATCAATTAACATGCACTAAAACCCTTGATTTTAAAAATAGGGCAGATTCAAGCTTACGTAAAAAAATTCAAATAATTTTATTATTGAAAAAATCCACATAGTCGTAAATGAAGTTTTCTTATCTTTCCAACAAGGTAAAATACTTCATTAGAAAAAATTCTACAAAAAAGCATAAAAAATCTACAAGGCAGGAAGACATAGAGCACTTCAGTTTGGACATAGTTCAAAGATTGGAGAATTTCTACCTCTTCCTAAAACCAAAATGATTTCTACCTTTTAAACTATGAAGCTAACAAAACCCTCTTTTCATCAAGGTAAAAATTACACAAAATTTTGTCTTATGGTTCTCCTAGTAAAATTTTCTTTATAACATTTTTCCCATACCTCAAAACTAACTTTCCTGTGGCAACCCTATTTTGCTTGTGCCTTTAGAAAATGAAGATGAAACCCATAAATTTTATAATTTACATGCCTGAAAAAATAATTATAAAAAGTAAACCTTTTGTTCAGATGACAACCATAAAAGTAAAATTTTACAAAAACCTGAGCCCTGCCAAATACTCATTGCACACCAAGTTAGTCACCTTGCATATCACAAATGGACCCCAAGATGGCATCATCTCTCAAGGGCCTCAACACGAATGTTGTTGAAAATTATGTTTGGATTAAAATCAAACAAGTTTCATGAAAATCCATCAATTGTTCCAAAGGACAAAGACTTCCAACCAACCTCTCCATTCTCATTGCCCATTTTTGAAAATCAAACTTGCTTTATAAAATCCAAAAAAATAATGGGTAGAGTCTCCTTTGTATTAGAATTCTTCCAATTCACAAAAATGAACAAAAGAAGAGAAATCATAGGTACAAAGAAAAAGATCTCAACTTTTCAAACCAATTGTAGAACAACTAAAAAAAAGAGACATTTTTGGTGCATGCAATGCAATAGAGGATCAAATCATTGTGGTTGCCTACTCCAAAAGGCAAGTATGGGTGTTAAGTTCATGAAAAAGACCCCATTACCACAAATTTCAGTGCTACATGAAAAAAAGAAGAAGAGGAAATGAAGAGGAAGAAAAAGCTTCCAAGCCTTTCAAGCACAACACAAAGCTAGTGCATAAATTTTGGAGTAACTCTTCCTTCCTCCTTGGTGGGTCATGAATTTGTTTGTTTGAGGGGAGGAGATGAGTGTTCTTGGTTCACTTGAGGGTCATCAGAAGTGTTTTTAGTGAGAGAGAGAACCTAACTTGTTCACTAAGTTGAGGAAAAATGAGTGGAGAGTGAGTATTAGGGTTTTGTAAGAATTTTGATTGGTTATGTGGGTGGTGTGTGAAGGTTGAGTGCTGAAGTGGCTAAAGATGGATTAAGGAAGAATTTTTTCCGCATCATGACCAAAAGTGTTCGTAGAAGTAGACCAAAAGCTCAAGAAACTAAATATCAAGGGGTAATTCGACTCAACATTGTGATGGGTCAAATTGATGGCGTCAAAGATGCCCCATTGTTTCTAGTAAGCTTATTTTGAAATAGTTACTCTTTTGAGCCACCTATAATAAGGGTCAGAAACCCTAGGTCAAGTTCCCAAATTGGAGGATATAAAGCTTATTTAAAACCAAGAAGTGATGGGAAGCAAATAACTATCAAGGTGAAGATAATGTTTGAGGAAGGTAATGACGTTGATTTTATCATCAACGCAAGGAAGAAAGAAGAAATGTCATTCGTAGTCCTTGAGAAGGTTGATGAAGCCATTAAGGGCTATAGGCTGTTCTTGATCATATTGATTTTTTAAAAAGCTAGAAGATGAGGAGGATGACTCATCATTAGAGCCATCATCATATTCATGGGGCTTTAATTGGGAACTGTTGGTGGTTGACATGGTGAAATCGAAGAAAGCAAAGATTAAGGTAAATCGGATGGCTCAATAATAGTGAAGAAAGGGTATTTAAGGTGTTAAGACTTGCACAAGCATAACGAATAGAGATAATAAATGCAAATCCAGTTGCAAAGATTAAAAGAAGATTAAACAAATACATCTTAAACCATTACTTAACCAATCAACGTCAAGATATATAGGGAGTATTTGTTACCAGTCGAAATACTTTCAGTTAGCTGAATGAATCAGGATGGATTAGGTGAAAGGGGTTTGTTGTGACTTTGGATAAAGTCAGGAGATGTGACCATTATAGAAGATACTTAAACCAATTTTTAAAAAATTAGGTGAAGAAAAGCATGTCAAAGTTTGAATCATAGCTAAAATCACAAGATTTTGGATAAAACCAGTTGAGAACATGGAAGATCCAATGATATAGGAAGTAGTTCCTGAAAAATCGGAATGTGGGAAGCACACTTTGTTGCTATTTAGCCGAAACATAAGCAAACTAGTTGAAATCAGTTGGAATAAAGGAATCATGTACAAACCTAGATACACACAATTCAAATTCAGCTATTTTATTTGTACAAGTATAAATAGTTGTTTAAGTTATGTTTGTAAAGACCTTCAACCAAAAACAACCAATCAATACAATTATTTCAGTTGTTTTCTAGTTTTTTTGTTGATTTTATTGCTTTCCTTACAATTCAGCCTTTACTTTAATTTGTTTGAATTTCTATTAAGATTCAATCCAAATCAAGTATATTCTTTAGCAACTTGAGAGCCCACAAAAGGTCAAGAGACAAAATTTCTCTCTTAACAACAAAATTGATTGAGTTCTTATTCAAATTTTAGAATCGTGTTGAAGCAGTTATAGCTGAATCCATTTCATACCACTACAAAATAGGGATATAACATCGCATAGTTAACATCGGTTTTCGATAAAATCGATGTTAACAAAAACACAATGGCATATTCATAATTAAGATGACTAACTTAACATCAGTTTTTTATAAAACCGATGTTAACAAAGTAATGTTAACATCAGTTTTTTTTAAAAATTGATGTTGACCCTAATTATAAATTAAAAGCCAAACATTGTCATTCTCACTTTGGTATGCTTACTCCCTTACTCGTTTGTTCATTACCCTTGAACCCTTACTCCGTTGCCCACCACCACCGTACCATTGCGTGCCCATCGTGCGTACACCGTGTTGCCCACTATGTTGTTGCATGGCTGTCATGTTGTCCACCTTGTTGCCATTCTCGGCTTGTGAAGTTTCTCTCATGAAACTCCCTTCTCTTTCTCTCATTGGTATGTTCTCTTTTTATCTCTGTTGCTCGTTGTAGCTGGAATAATAAGGTTAAGTTCCAAGTTCTCTTATACATTATTTGGTGAGGAAAACAAAGTAGAAGAAAAAATTGAAATGAACTAAAATATAGAAAATAATGTATATCACTCATCAAAATAATTATTTATGTTTTCTTATCTTCCCTTTTACATGAATCAGATTGATCTTCATGACTTTTTGACATTTTTCTAATGAGGCATGTTGAAAGCACAAAACCACCAAAGCTTGATCCTTGTTCATTCATGCATGGCTCCTCTTGATTCAACAATCTCCCCCTTTTTGGCTTTAAACATGCCAAATCTTCAACTTGATTAAGCTTAGATACTTGGAGATAAATAGAGGTTTCCATTAATGAACTTCAAGCTTAAAACCTGTAAAATTTCAAATGCCTTTTGCCAAGTAACAAGTGTTAAAGCATATGTGATTTATGAGACTTCAATTAAGCTTTATACTATTCCATTAAGTTCCTTTTTACACCTTAACTCCCCCTAAATTCCAGCACGCATTCAAATCAAATTTTGGGCAAAAAAATTGAACAAAAAATAGGGGCAAACATAGTACATTTAAAGTCACTCCCCCTTAATCAATTCTCCCCCTATTTGGCTTGTTAAAAGTCAAAAACAATACAAGCACAACGGATATTGAACTAGAAATACATAATTCATTAGAATTAGGTATCATAGGGAGCATTACATAGTGAAAAGAAACATAAACAACAAAAACTGAAACATAACAAACATGAAAACTAAAATAATAAAACTAAACACAATCTAAGCAATTCTAGAATTCAATAGAGGCATTGTCATTCATGTTGGCCTCAATTGAATCCAATCTTTCTCTAATTTCTTCTAAGGCTTCATGGGTTTCAGCCTTGAAGTCTTCTTGGAGCTTGAGCATGCTATCCATCTTTGGAATCATCAATGATTCAAAATCAGTGAAGGCTGGCTGTGCAAGGTGTTGTTGTTCCTCATCTTCTGAATCAGTAGCCATTTCTTCTCCTTGTGCAACAGCTCCAACTTGATTAGCCATCACCCAACCATTGGGTGTCTTCCTCATACCCATCTTAGTCAAATGTTTCTCTTTAATAAGGCTGTTGGATGAGTTTGTGTTGTCTACAACTTCATTCTCAACATTAATGTTGAAATGATCAATCAGCCTAGAGACAAATACAGGATATGGGAAAGGGTAGTTCACAAGTCTTTTGGACTTAAGCATGATCTCTTCAATAATGAGCACCCAGTTCATGGGAATATGGTTCTTCAGCCCATATACCAACTTAATATCCTCATCAGTTGCTTGGGCAAGGTTGGTTGCTCTAGGGGTTATTACATATGTGATTATGTAATGTAGGAGCCTATCCTCAGCAGTCATAGGACTTGTACCCAGCCTAGTCCTAAGCCTCATGTGAGGATCATGAAGCATTTCTCTGTAGGTGTCCATTTTGCTATAGCCCTCAGGATCTTCATCAAATCTCCTAACACCCTCACACATTACCCCAGCAATTGTTTCCTAAATCTCAGGGGTTACAATCATTTCTACTTGATCGAGGTCGTACTCGGCCAAATTAATACGGTTTAAATGTAGTACTTGGAAGTGACTCCTAGGTCGTCTCTCAAGGATCAATTGTCTGCGTTAGGGATTGAAAACGTGTATTGGGGGGTTTTTGGCAGAATGCGAAAATTCTAAATTAAAACAGAAATAACAACTAAGTGCAGTAATTAAAAACAAGTCAGACCTTAGAACAGATTGCACCTCTAATTTCCTTGGTTCACGAAAGATAATTTGTCCCACTTAATCCTTATCAGTCCAGATTAATCGACTAAGCGAAGATTAACCTAAAACTTCATTACACGAATTAAGCAAACGTGAACCTCGTCAGGGCAAGTTCTCAGGATTAAGCAAACTGAGATTACTGAATCAATCAAAATCAGAATCATTAAGCATGACCCTAATTCGAAAAATACAGAACAGAAACCCCAACAAGGAAGAACCAAGCAGAAACGAAATTCA
>PYAF01006276.1:25208-43855 GCA_007407185.1 Glycine tomentella | reverse complement strand
ACAGAACTATTTATGATATGTTTATGAGATTCCTCCTGAGTTCAATTGTTGTATATTTGATTATCTGCCCATGTATTCTATTTATCTGTCTAAATTGTGTATGAGATGAGAAATGGATCAGCAGGGATATGTTATTGGCCTTGTGCTTGTGCTGTTGTTATATGTTTTATTCCATACATAATGAATCAAGAAAAGCGATCCTGTGCTTTCGCTGAGTTTTAAATTGATGTGTTAAGTGATAAACTGATATTATTAATGATAACGCATCGGAGGCCTACGGGGTGTTACATCATGTATTCGCACAGTTGATCTTCTTCAAAGATAAGTGGATTGCATAAAAATTTATTGATGGCATTAGTGTCATAGGGAATCCATTGGCCACGCACTTGAGAGCGTTTATCATGAATGCTTCCTCCATTGGCCAAGCATTGGCATAGAATTCTAAGACAACTTCTGGATCAAATTTGTGCATCGGGGTAGCAAGTTGTCTCCATCTTCTCCTGTCAATTTTCACTGTAAACTCTGGATACTCTCCTTCCATTAATTGAACTTCTCGCTCTTTGAGGAACGACCAATTTTTGATGACTTCAAACCGCTTTTGGTGTTCCTCACTCCGGAACCTCTAAGCATCAAAGATAAAATCTGCAGAGGGTTCTATGCTTGAACTTTCTCCTGCATGCCTGGCTCTTTTGGTAGACAACTTCTTGGGAGCCATCTGAAAAACATCTGAACACAAAAGTAAATATGATAATTTCTTTGCAGCCAAAGTACCAAGATAGAGATTGCTAATTCAGATTTCTTAAGTCAATGTATCATGATGCAATAGGCAGCAAACATTTAGACCAACAACTACCTATTCTTTTGCAAAATGTATAAAAAGTTTCATCCTTCAAAACATATGAATGATTCAATCAATTTGGAATAGTTTCACACTTATTACTTGCTAAAGTTACTCCAAACAAAAAAAGGTATGCTTTTATGAAGAATCAATCTAAGTGCTTGAAACTTTGAAGATAAGGTTTTGACATTTTTAATGGAAATTCAAAGTTATGCACAAAGGCTGTTCTGATGAACTATTAAAGTCTAGCATACATTGAAGCTTCTTAATACATCCAGGAAGTAATTTTCATGCAAAATTAGAGAAGAAAAACATGTTTGTTTTCATTAAGGCATTTCACTAAACAGTTGGTGTGCACACATTTAGGTATATGAAAATGAAGAGGTTTTGCACATAGATCATACCAAAATTTCAGGAAAAGAGAAGAGGAGCAAAGACAGTTCAAAATTTTCACAAAACACACACAATATGTAGTATTTACATTGTTAGTAACAAAATATTAAAGGAAAGAAAATACTTACTTGAGATGAATTAAGTGGTGTGTGAGATATGGTGTAGTTGAATTGGCTTGGGCGAGTTTAGGAGGAAGAGGTAAAAACTTTGGTGAGTTTTTGAAGAATGCTTACTTCACAGCAAAAGCAACAATTTGGGATTTGGAAAAATTGGGGTGAAATTAGTTTTCACCCCTTTGTTGCTTTTTTTTTTTTTTTGTGCACTGAGGACCACTCGCCCAAGCGAGTATTTTGGTCATGGTTAACTTGCCTGGGCGAGTTAAAGCTTTTTTTTTTTTAGGAGTAGAAAATAAATTCTTACTAAACATAACATACGTCATCCTATTTTTAAACAAACTATGTATTTAAATAATAAGCATAAAAAGAAAGGTTTAGAATTTACTAGGTTGCCTCTTAGTACGTCATCTTAGCTGGATGCTTTTGTAGCTCAAACTTCTTGCAATTGAATCACAGTGGTGAGTCTTTCAACATCACCACCTAAGTAATGTTTGATTCTGCTACCATTGACATTCCAAGTTCTTTTTGTGGCTGGATCTTCAAGGGCTACAACTCCATGAGACATTACTTCCTTGATGGTGAAAGGTCCGGACCACTTGGATTTCAACTTACCTGGAAACAATCTTAATCTAGAATTAAATAACAAAACTTGTTGTCTAGGCTTAAAATTCTTTTTCAAAAGCTTTTGATCATGATAGAATTTAACTTTTTGCTTATAAAGTTTAGAATTTTCATAAGCTAAAAACCTCAATTCCTCCAATTCATGAAGCTGGAGCTTCCTGTGTTCACCTGCAGAATTAGGATCAAAATTTAGAAATTTTAATGCCCAAAATACTTTATGTTCCAATTCAACAGGTAAATAGCAAGATTTGCCATAGACCAATTGGAAGGGTGTAAGTCTTGTAGGAGCTTTGTATGCTGCCCTATATGCCCACAAAGCTTCATCTAGCTTTTGAGACCAATCCTTCCTTGATTGGGCAACTGTTTTCTCTAGGATTTTCTTGATTTCTCTGTTTGAAACTTCAGCTTGCCCATTGGTCTAGGGATGATAAGGTGAGGCCACCTTATGTCTGTCACTGTAGTGTTGTAGAACCTTCTTGAATTGGACGTTGCAAAAATAAGATCCTCCATCACTTATCAATACTCTTGGTGTTCCAAACCTTGAAAATATGTTTTTCTTTAAGAAGTGAATGATTGTCTTTGCATCAGCATGTTGTGCAGCTATTGCTTCTACCCATTTAGTCATATAATCCACAGCCAACAAGATGTATTCATTTGAATAGGACAATGGAAATGGACCGATGAAATCTATCCCCCAACAATCAAAAGCTTTGACCTCCATATTGTTTTGTAATGGCATTTCATTTCTTCTAGAAATTCCCCCTGTTCTTTGGCAACTATCACACCTCTAGACATAATCATGTGCATCTTTAAACAAAGTAGGCCAGTAAAATCCTGATTGGAGAATTTTTGCAGCAGTCTTTTATCCATTGTAGTGGCCTTCATAGGATGAACTTTGGCAATGCCACAAGATGCTTCTTTCCTCCTCCTGAGTGACACACCTTCTCAGGAGATTATCTGCTCCAATTTTAAAGAGGTATGGATCATCCCACATAAAGTATTTAGCATCCCTGAAATTAGCAATTTCTGCAAACCATGGTCTTTTTGAAATATGGAATAGCTTTTCATTGGGGAATTCTTCTTGAATATCAGCACTTTGTGTGGTTACTTCATCACTAGTAAGTCTTGAAAGATGATCAGCCACATGATTTTCACTCCTTTTCTTATCCTTGATTTTTAGATCAAATTCCTGTAATAGTAAAACCCAACGGATAAGTCTTGGTTTAGAGTCAGCTTTGACTAGCAAATATTTTATAGCAACATGATTAGTAAAAAATACCACTTTAGATCCTATCAAATATGATCTAAATTTTCCAAGGCATACACTATTGCAAGCAATTCTTTCTCAGTTGTTGCATAGTTAATTTGAGCTTCATTTAACACTTTGCTTGCATAATGTATAACATGGAAAATTTTGTTCTTCCTTTGACCCAGAGCTGCTCCTACAGCATAATCACTTGCATCACACATTGTTTCAAAATCAAGGGTCCAATCTGGTGCAGTGATTATGGGTGCAAAAACCAGTTTTTGTTTCAAAGTCTCAAAAGCTTTAAAGCATGAATCATTAAAATGAAATGGGACTTCTTTGTTTAGTAGATTGCTCAATGGTTTGACAATCTTGGAAAAATATTTGATGAACCGCCTGTAGAATCCTGCATGTTCTAGAAAACTTCTGATGCCTTTTACATTTGTTGGTGGAGGTCATTTTTTCAATAACATCCACTTTGGCTTTGTCCACTTTAATGACATGCACAGAGATCTTGTGTCCTAATACAATACCTTCAGTCACCATAAAGTGACATTTCTCTCAATTAAACACAAGATTTGTTTCAATACATCTCTTAAAAATAATATCAAGGTTAGACAGACATACATAAAAAGAAGCACCAAATATAGAAAAATCATCCATGAAGATTTCAATACTTTTTTCAACAAGATTAGAAAAGATAGCAAACATACATCGTTGAAATGTAGAAGGTGCATTACAAAGAACAAAAGGCATTTTCCTATAAGCAAAAACACCGAAAGGACAAGTAAAAGTTGTTTTCTCTTGGTCTTCAAGATCAACATTGATTTGATTGTATCCTGAATAACCATCAAGAAAATAGTAATATTGTTGACCTGCTAGTCTCTCTAGCAATTGATCCATGAAAGGTAATGGAAAATGATCCTTTCTGGTTGCTTTATTAAGCTTCCTGTAATCAATACACATTCTCCAAGCCGTAACAGTATGATTTGGAATAAGCTCATCTTTGTCATTTTTAACAACAATCATACCTCCTTTCTTGGGTACTACCTGTATAGGGCTTACCCACTGACTATCTGAAATAGGATATATCATTCCAGCCTCTAGTAGCTTGACTACTTCCTTCCTGACAACTTCTTTCATGGTTGGATTGAGTCATCTTTGAGGTTGAGCTACAAGTTTATAATACTCTTCCATTAAAATTCTATGCATACAATAAGAAGGAGTAATACATGTTAAGTCTGATAAGGTCCAACCAATGGCTTCTTTATTATCTTGTAGAACTTTTACCAGTTTCTTTTCTTCTTGCTCAGAAAGATTTGCATTAATGATCACCGGTTTCTCAGAATTACCTGCAAGAAAAACATATTTTAAATGTGAAGGTAATACCTTTAATTCTAGCTTTGGTTCTTCTTTCTGCTTATCTTCCTTTAATTCTTCAAAGAGAGATTGGTGATAAGGAATTTCTTTGCAAGAATTCAGCTGTTGAAGATATTCTGAGATTTGTTTTGCGAGTTGTCCAATTTGAACTTCAAGATTTTTGATGGAAGCATCAGTATTCTTTTGATTGCTGATGGACATCTGCATAAACTGGGTTAAAGTGTCGTCCATTTTTGTCAATCTATCTGACTGAGCTTGCTGTTGTGGATTCTTGTGTGAAGGACCTGCATAAGGATTATTAAAAGGACCCGTATAGGAATTATTAGTGGGACCTACAAAAATAGGGTTAGTGGAAGTATTATATGCATTATTATTTTGTCTCCAACCATAAGGTTGATTTGAACCTGGACCACCTTGGTAACCTTGATAATTTCCTTGATAATTTTGTTGAGGTCTAGTCTAATTCTACAAATAATTAGCCTCTTCTCCTGGTTGACAATCACTAGGAGCTGAATAGTGGCCATTTTGATGCTTTCCTCCACAGAAATCACATAGTAGGATTTGTTGAACTTGATGAGATGTGTGTTTTCTGTGATCCTCCTTGCTGAATTTGTTGAGGAAGTTGGCCTATTTGTTTGGTTAAGGCCTCTAGTTGTTGAGTTAAGAGTTTATTATGTGCTATAATGGCATTTTGAGTATCCAGCTCCATTATACCTTTTCTTTGAATCGGAGACCTATCATGGTGAGATTGATAATCACTAGCTGCTATGGAGTAAATGATTATAATGGCCTCCTCTGGACTTTTTGACATCATCGTACCTCCAGCTAAGGCATCAAGGCTCATTTTAGTTTGAGGCCTCAAGCCACTGTAGAAAATGTATAGTTGCGTAGCATCATCAAAATTGTGGTTTGGGCACCTTCACAGTAATGATTTGAATCTCTCCCATGTTTCACAGAGAGGTTCATCTGCTCCTTGAGAAAATGTAGCAATTACTGATTTGGCACTGATGAATCATGATGGAGGAAAGAATCTAGCAATGAATTTCTCCTCCAATTGGTCCCAAGTGCTTAAACTTTTGTTTGGTTGGGACTGAAGCCAAGTGTTAGCTTTACCTGTGAAAGAAAAAGGAAAAGCTCTGAGGTATATAGCTTCAGCATCTTCATCTGAGGCTCCCATAGTACTGCATGAAAATACAATGAACGCAATCAAACAAACCAAGAGGGGGGTGAATTGGTTTATATCAAGGTTTCAAAATTTTATTCAAAACAATTTGCAAAATTTAATATATGAATCGTATCATTTAAAAGTTTGTAAGTACAAAATCTTTCTTTCAACCAATATCACCCTTAGAATTCAAGTAATGCCTAAAATCAAATCTTGTTGATAATTTCTTGATCAACCAAATTCAAAAAATAAAAGAAGAACAAAATTAGAATAAAGAACACACCAATTTATACTGGTTCACCTCTCAACCTTGGAGGCTACATCCAGTTGCTTTCAACCCATACTAGGTTAGAGTTATTACTATATCAAAGAATCTTTTACAAGCAGTTTACAAGTGATCTCTTTATCAACACTAGACAAAGATATAGATTCTAAAACCCTATTAGAATTCAAATCACCAAGATACTGAGAACCCTACTCAGAATCTCAACCACTAGAGAACCCTACTCTAGCATGCTTGAAAAGATACACAATGATATATCACAAAACAATAGAAATTGTTAGAACATCAAAAAGAAAGGTTCAAGATAAACACAACCTGAGATCCTTCATGTATGAATGAATGAAATGAAATGTTGTTACCACACTTTCAGGATGCAAACATTAATAGCTCAGAATCACAATCTTAAAATCCTTCCTTTTCTAAAACATTTTCTCTAAGAAACTCAAAAATCTTGATCACACAAGATATTGTTTGAACTCAGAGAAACATAGGAATTTTGGGCACTTATGAAAGCTTAGAAACTTATGGGTAAATCTTTCTCATGTTGAGTAAGTCGTAATATGTCTATATATAAGAAAAAGACTCACTCACCAAGCTTTATATAAAACAGAATTAATTGTCTGTAATTGATTAATCCGTAGGTGTAATCGATTAAATTGCCCTGTGTAATCAATTAAATTGTTCATCAGCTTTCTGGAAATGTTTCATGAACAAAATAATCGATTAATACGTATGATAATCAATTAAAAGCAGCAACCCATGAATGTTTAAAAGACTTATGTAATCGATTACGATTCATTGTAATCGATTAACACAAAACGACATGATTTCTAGAAATAGACTATGTAATCGATTACAAGAAATGGTAATCGATTAAGTCAGCAATGCATGATTTTCTTTTAACACTATGTAATTGATTACTAGAAAAGGTAATCGATTAATGCAGTAGTGAAGGTTTTCAGTTAACACTTATGTAATCAATTACAATTAGTGGTAATCGATTAAATTGTTCTTCAAAGCTTTTCCATATTTAAAAACAAATCAAATAATCGATTAAACAGTAAGATATGCATTTTTCCAAAACATTGCCTATTTAGTTCTTTTCAAAAGATTGCTTTTATACTCTGATGAAAATATTTAAGCATTTAAATGATTAAGTGCATGCAATGCAAGGATCAACAGATTGGCCTCTTTACACTTCTTTTTGAGTTACAATTTTCAAGGCATGTGAAAAGCTCAAAACATTCTTCCAAGTCATAAGCTTAAATCTTCTTGAGCTTCCCCTATATCCAACAATCTCCCCCTTTTTGGCTTTGAACATGCCAAATATTGATTGACCATGTGTTAAAGATTTGAAGTGCTTTGAGGGATGAAAAAGATAGAAATCTTGAACTTTGTTTAAACTTTGTTTGAACTTTGTTTACCTGAAAAACAAATCAGCCTCTTTGCCAAGAACAAGTGTTAAGATATTTGTTTCCATAAAAAATAATCATTTACCTTTATTAGATTAGCTCCCCCTGACTTAGTTTTCTCCTTTTGACTTAAATAATTTTTTGAATCATTAATTTGCAAAACCAGCAGAAAAACAGAGCAAAACAGAGTTTCATTTTTGCTAATTATCAATCATTATTAATCAAAATTTCTCCCCTTATTTGGCTTATCAAAGACAAAAAAAATAGCATAATAAACAATGAAAAAGAGAGAAAACAAGTTTCATTGATTTAAAGGGGAAAAAACATTACATTGATCAGAAAAAAATAATAGAAAACAGGGGAAAGCAATAACATGAAGAACAAGAAGCCTATACTAATTTGTCAAAGTCATCTAGAACAAGCCTAGCTTCTATGTTTTCCAGCCTAGATTTCATCTCATCTAAAGATGAATTAGTCTCAGTCCTGTGCTCATGATGCAGTGATAATAAGGCATCCATCTTTCGAATTATTAGAGATTCAAATTAGCTGTAGGATGGTTGAGCAGGGCCTGCATCTTCGGCATCTCCTCCTCCTTCTTCTTCTTCTTCAGCAGCTTCCTCTTGTTCTCTAGCAGGAAGTTGTTGTCCATTCATTTGCCAACCATAAGGGGTCTTGACCATCCCTAGTTTAGTAAGATGCTTTTCTTTGATGAGGCTGTTGCTGGAATTTGTGTGATCAACAACCTCATTAGAAACATCTATTTTAAAATAATTAATGAATCTGGACACAAGAATAGCATATGGAAAGGGATAGTTCACCAGCCTTAAGCATAATATCCTCAAAAATGAGGATCCAGTTCACTTGAATGGTGTTTTTCATGACATAAAAAAGTTGTATGTCATCATCAGTGGCTTCGGCATGGTTGGTGGCTCTAGGGGTCAGGATATATGTTATGATGTAATGAAGAAGTCTATCTTCATGTGTCATGGGTCTAGTACTTAGCCTAAGCTTCAACCTCATTTGAGGATTAAGAAGCATCCCTTGTAGGTATCTATCCTACTATAGCCTCCAGCCTCTTCTTCAAATTTCCTCTCACCACCAAAGGAAAGTCCAGCCACTGCTTCTCAGACTTCTGAAGTGATTTCCATGACCACTCCATTTACTTGAGACATGATTGTCCCATCCATGGAAACCTTAGCACAGGTGTAGAACACCTTTACTAGCTCAGGGTAGAATGTACCCTTCATTTCAATAAACTTTTTCAATCCCTGAGTTTCAATGAAAGTAGGGAATTGAAAACCTTCTCTTACATTTCCTTTTGTCTTTCTCTGTGGGAAACCAATTATCTAACCTAGTAGCAGCTTGGTTAGAGGTTTCACAAGCTTTTGTTTTGGAGGTTTTAGTTCTCTTTGGGGCAGACATAGCTAATGAGAGAAAAGACTATTAAAACAGAGTTTCTAAACGCAGAAGAAAGAAAAACACAATAATGCTTAAGACAGAAGATGAGAATGCTGTGATTTCTTCCTTTAACATAAGTTGAATTTATAGAAGATTTTGGGCTTCAAACTTTAAATTTGAAATAAGTAACACTTACTATGAATTAATGTAACACCCCAAAATTTAGGGAATTACAGACAATTACTAAGAGTAAAATATTAATGAAAGGCAGTAGAAAAATTTAGGCCAAAATGACAAGAACGCCCCTGAACAATTTCAAAAATGACGTTTATGTCCCTAGGATGAAAATGATAATTTTGTCCTGAACAATTCTTGAAATGACCAATGTATCCCTAGGGGAAATTACCAAAATATCCTTGAATAACTTCACAAATGACAGATAGGTCCCTGAGGCACTAAAAGACCAAAATATCCCTGGATATTTTATTAATGACCAAATTGTCCTAGGAAAATCCAGTCAGACATTTTAAGGAAGAAATATTATAAATACCTTCAGATGATTTGGAAATAACCAAAGATACTCTTAGAGTAACAATTACAGAGATGTCTTGAACATTTTTAGAAATGACGACTTTACCCCTAGAAAGAAGGGTAAAATTACCAAAATGCCCCTAGGTCAAAACTGACCAAGATAACTTCAGAAATTTATGGGAACCTAAATATAGGATAAAATATTCTTAGATAACGAATTATTAGCAAGATAGGGAGCATAGAAACCTAAAATAAGATTTCTACGAATTTTGAAAAATGAATTGAAAAAAGCTTAATCTAGATTATCTTAAGTGTCTGAAAATTATAAGAAAAATATAGACATGATCTATAGAATTTTCTCTTAATTATGGGAAGAATAAGTATTCTAAATGAGTTAGTTTAGTAATTTTAATAATTCAAGGCAAAAGTAACCAATAAGAATATAGAAAAAAGACCATGGGAAAAAAAGTTAAATGATATCCTAAAATGCTATTAAGATCTAAGCTAGTTTCGAATAAATTTAGAATTTTACTTTTAAGGAAGCAATTGGAATTAGATTTTTATAAATCTTAGACAATATAAGAATATACGTCAAGTAAAATAAAACATAAAAATTTCCTAAACTTCAACTATTCCACGGTTTAAGCCATAAGCAAAAATTGAAACCTATTTGCTTCAAAATCAAAGCTTGGCCGTGCATTTGAGTGAAGAGTGGGGAAAAATTTAGAAAAGTGTAGAAATAGGGATACTTGGATGGTTAAGAAACAAGGACAAAGGCCATTGGACCATTTGGAAAGCCAAACAATGATGGCTTAAGGGGATTTTTGTTAAAGAAAATTTCCTCTTGATTCCTTTGAACACTGAGGAAGCTATAACTATTATTTCAAAAATCCCAATGGTCAAAAGCTAGATATGTAAGTCAGAAGTATATCATTAAAATTTCAAAGAAATCCAACGGTTAACCAATTTATAATGAATATTTTTGTAACATGGGTTTTGGGCAGAAATTTTATAACTAAACTTAGACTACTCCACGGGTTAAGACCAAAATTGCATATGTTTGCTTCAAAAAAATTCATATGGCCGTGCACTTCAAGGAAAGGTAAAGAAAGCTTTAGAAAACTCAAGAAAAAGGACATGTGGACAGCCAAGGAACAAAGGCAAAGACAATTGGACCAATTGTAAAGCTAGACAATTATAACTTGATGTAATAAAATCTATAACACCTAAAGGTTAAGTAAACTACACGGATTGCACTCTAAATTCCCTAGTATCCGTGCAAATAAAACAGCCAAGGAAGATATGGAGCCTTCATGAACAAAGCCACTTGGAAGCAAGAGAATATTTAGCCTATAAAAAGCCAACCAAGTGGAAAGTAAAACAAGATTTTTAGCATAAAAAATCTTGCTAAGGAGGTGGACGTACACTAGCACTTAGCAGCACCTTAGGGACAGCAATTATATATAAAAAGCAAGCAAAGAACCGTGACGTATGGCTGGTCCAAGGAGAAAATGTATGAAGCCTTGCTATTCCAAAATATTTCCAAGCAAACCAAGCCTAGCCGTAAAAACAACTAACTTTGTATCCTATCATTTTAACCTTCTTCATCATACCTTGTACTAAAAAGCAAACCAAGAACATCAAACCTTAAGAATGCGAGGAATCGATATTTAGTAAAATATCCATAGGGCTTAATTGTGAGGAATCGAGTTAAGTTTACCTAGACGTGTGCATCAATAAGAATAGAAAATGCATAGGTAAAATCAATTAAAGGGATAAGCAAGACGAAACCCAAACCTATATTCACTTGATTTGTATCCATTTATTTATTTCATTTCCCGTAATCGTTTACTTGTTTTCCGTTATCTTTATTTTACATTTTCAACAAACAACAACAAATAAATCTTCGCTCTTTCTTATATGTACATAACTACTAAACTGTTAAATTAAATCAACCGACGTAAACCCAAATCCCTGTGGAGACGAACTTTTATAAATTTGAAACTTACAGCGATAACAACGGTACGCTTACCGTGGTATAAAATTCCTAACACAAGCAAGAAACCCAATTACAATAGACAAACAAACACATAAATCAAAACAAAATTACAACTTCAAAGATTAAGGAAAGAAGTCACCTGATAATCCAATGAATGATATGCATATGAATGATTTCACCAGGTTGAAGAATGAAAACAAACTCAAAAAATCACTTCCCTCAAGCTTTGAAAAAGAACTTCTTGCTTTTAGAGACACTTAACAACCCATGAATGTTTTGTGAAAGCAAGAACTCTATGAACCCAGAAAATCACCAAAAGAATGTTTCGAAAACCTTAGAATGCTTAGAATACGAATTGATCAAGTTGGTAAAACAGCTGAGCATGGGTTCTTTTTATAATAAATTTTCTAACTGTCACTAATCAATAAAATTCGCTCCTGTAATCGATTATTTGGCTTAAGTAATCGATTACATACGCTCCTGTAATCGATTAAACCGTTCAAAACAATTCTGGGTATATGCAACGAACAAAATAATCAATTTTTGTAACTTGTAATAGATTAAACCAGACAGTTGTACAAAAATAAAAAAATGTGTAATCAATTACAATCCTTGGTAATCGATTAAACCAGGAACCTGTATAAAAATGTTTGAACTATGTAATCGATTACTACAATTGGTAATCGATTAAACCCGGAAGATAGTATTTTCTATTTGTCCTGTGTAATCGATTACAACTGGTTGATAATTGATTAAACAATTCATCAAGGCAATTTATAAGTAATCTAAGGTAAAATAACCAATTATTCCGATTACGTAATCGATTACATTGTTCTTGAAAAGTTTTCCAGAAAGCACCAAGAACAAAATAATCGATTCTTTGCTTAACATAATCGATTAATCCAGTATGAAATATTATTTTTCCAAAAACTCTTGATTTATTTTAAAACTTTAAACAAACTATCAATGCTTTGTGAACTCTATTTCTTAAACTATTGAATGATATGAATGCAGTATGTTTGGATCACCAGAAACCCTTCTTCCTTTTACATTTGATCACAAGTTGTTCTTCAATGCTTCAAGGCATGTTGAAAGTTCAAAACCTTTCTTCTTTAATCAATCTATGCTTTGTGCTTCAAGCAGCTCCCCCTCAATTCAACAATCTCCCCCTTTTTGGCTTTAAACACTCCAAATTTGTAATTGAATAGCATTGGATCTTGTGATTATTTGAAGGAACTGGAAAAGCATTTATCTAAGCTTTTTCACACATGAAAAATTCAATTCCTTTGCAAGATCAAGTGTTAAAAGCACCTGTGATTAACTTAGCATACATTCATAAGACATATTTTCTTAATGCAACCAATTTGAGCAGTTAACTCCCCCTAAATATCTCAAATTATGCAGACCAAATTTCAGCCAAAAAATGCACAAAAAATAGGGGCAAACAGAGGTATATGCAGGGTATAGCTTAATTCAATTTTTCTCCCCCTATTTGGCTTTTTAAAGTCAAAAAATGCAAGGCACAGGGGATTTTAAGTAAATAGAACCATAATATTTCATTAATATTGGAAGAGAAATTACATAAGAAAGCCAAAAAAAACTAACAAGAAAACAGAGTACAAATAACAAAGAAAACTAAGACTTTAAAAATCTTCTGAATCATCCATTCTAAGATGGGCTTCAATGTCATCTAGCCTAGCATTGATTTCCCTAAAAGATCCTTGAGTTTTTGCCTGGAAGTCATGATGCATTTGAAGCATCCCATCCATTTTGGCCAGCATTAGGGACTCAAATTGTGTGTAGAGAGGTTGTTGAGAAGTGTCTTCCTCTCCTTCAGAATCAGCCACTGGATCTTCACTATCAGCAACAACATCAGGCTCATGTTGTGCCATTTGTGGAGGCACTTGTTGATGATGTCCAGCCATCACCCAGCCATCAAGAGTCTTTTTCAATCCAAGCTTTGTCAAGTGCTTTTCTTGGATGAGGTTGTTTGAAGAGTTGGTGTTGTCCACCACTTCATTAGAAACATCAATCTGAAAGTGATAAATGAATCTAGAGATGAGAATTGGGTATGGAAAGGGGTAGTTGACAAGCCTTTTTACTTTTAACATTATCTCTTGGAAGATAATGACCCAATTCATAGGAATGGAATTTGTCAAACCATACATCAATTGTATGTCTTCATCAGTAGCTTGGGCATGGTTTGTTGCCCTTGGAGTTAGAACATAGGTGATAAGGTGGTGAAGAAGCCTATTTTCTAGTGCCATTGGGCCAGTACTTAAACTATTCCTAATAGGCACATTTGGGTCAGTGAGCATTTCCCTATAAGTACCTATTTTGCTATAACCATTTGGGGTTTCTTCAAACATTCTCTCCCCATCACAAACCACTCCAGCAATGGTTTCCCACAATTCAGGAGTTATAATCATCTCAATTCCCTTGACAGTAGATTTGAGGTATCCATTCATGGAAGCCTTGGCACAGGTATAGAAAACCTTAACCAAGTCAGGGTAGTAAGTACCCTTCATCTCCACAAACCTCCTAAGACCTTGGGTTTCTAATAGTGCAGGAAAGATAAAACCTTACTTAATAAACCAGTCAAGGCTAAGGTATTTGGGTGAACTTATGGGTTTTTTGGCATTGAATTGGAGGTAGTTTATTTTGTCAGATTCTTTATTGAACCAAAGACTCAATCTATCTAGAGGTGGTTGATTGTGGGTTTGAGGAAGACTCTCTTATCCTGCATTTCCCTGTCCTAGAACGTTTGGATGTAGACATGATTGGCAGAGATTTAAAACACACACAGAGGGTTGAAAACACAAAGGCTTAGATAGAAATTAGAGTAAGAGAAGATAAGGTTGGTGAAAAGTTATAGATTGACACATAGCCACTATTTATAGACAAGAATCACACACCAACGTTTATATTATTCAAAAATATAGCTGTTAGAGACAATTAATGCCAATTAATGATGATTTAGATGTTTAATTCACTGGATATGGCAGTTACAAAACCCAGAAAAACTGTCAGAATTCATTTAACAGCTTAAATAATCGATTAAATGCTTAAGTAATCGATTATTCCAGACAATCTGATAACAAATTTTACACCATGTAATCGATTATTCCGTAAGGTAATCGATTACTTTGAAGGTTTCCAGAGGTTGAAGATGAGTTGTAATCGATTATATGATGCATTAATCGATTATATTGGTCAAGATAGCAATCCAAACATGGATCAGAGCTTATTTAATCGATTATCCCGAGTGGTAATCGATTATTCCAAAAAGACCAATATTTCTAAGCTTAAGTGTAATCGATTACAAGTTAGCAGTAATCGATTATTCCAGTGACACACACAGTTATAAAATGAGTTTTAATCAAAGTAATCGATTATCCCTTTGTGTAATCGATTATTCCAGGAAAAGGCAATTTCTGAATTATGAAGAATGATCGATTACCTAATTAATGTAATCGTTTATTGAGCACTAATTGAACACTAAATGTGATTTTTAATGACTTTAATCAATTAACCCATCGTGTAATCGATTATTGCAGTAAATTTATCAGAAACAGAGCATTTTTACAACTTGATACGAATTTTCAATCATTCAATGATAAATGTAGCATTGAGGCTTTAATTTGTCATGAGAAGCATACTTAAATAGGGTAGTATATGTTGTTTTCATCAAGAATGCCTAGCATGTTTCTAAGTGCATAAAATCTATCCTTTGGCAATGGTTTAGTGAATATATCAGCAAGTTGATTATTGGTATCAATGAACTCATCCTTGATGTTACCTTTCTGCACATGATCTCTTATGAATTGATGTCTAATTTCAATGTGCTTGGTCCTTGAGTGCATGACAAGATTCTTTGAAATGTTTATTGCACTTGTGTTGTCACAAAGTAGTGGTATCTCGTTAAGATAAACTCCATAATCTTGCAATTGTTGCTTGAACCATAGGCTTTGTGCACAACAACTCCCAGCTGAGATATATTCAACTTCAGCAGTTGACAAAGCCACGCAAGCTTGTTTCTTGCAATGCCATGAAATAAGTGAGCTTCCAAGGAGATGACAAGTTCCACTAGTGCTTTTCCTATCAAGTTTACATCCTGCAAAATTAGAATCAGAATATCCAATAATGTTTATTAATGCACCTTTAGGATACCAAAGCCCAACTTTGGGTGTTTGATGAGTCACTATTTACCTTTATTTTCTCATCTTTCTGTACTCATTTTAATCCCTAACTTGTGCTTAATCGTTTATATTTTGCATTGTTTCTCATTTAGGACTTAATTAGACCGATAATTCAGATTTTAATTAATTTGGATTATTTTAAGTTTAATTATTCCAATTTTTATTTTCAGGGCAGATTAATAATTAAATGGGCTTGGAATGAATTTTTGGACTTGAAGATTGGAGTGCCACATCAGCATCATTCTCCACATCAGCAGCTCATTTTCGTTTTATTTTATTTTAGTAATTTTTGGGCTAAAATTGTTAGGAAAAGGCCCACTCTTTTGTGAGAGGCAGATACTATATATTTGGGAAACTGTGCCCATGCAGTGACAACATACACAATACTATTCACGCTCAGTTTTAGGGTTTAGAGTATTTTCGTTTTCTGCTTCTTCTCTGTTTTTAGGTTTTCGTTTTCTGCTGGTGACTATGCTTTAGGGTTTCGTTTAGTTGAATTCTCAATTCCAGTGACTATTTCGTTTCTGTTTCAAGTCTCAATTTCAAATTCATTTTCTGCTTTCAATTTCGTTCTCTATTTATTTCGTTTCAGTTGTGTTCTGTTGTTTCATTTCCAATATTTAGATTTTCGTTATGTTACGTTTTGTTTCAATTCGCGTTTCTGTTGTTATTTTCGAATTAATGGAAGGCTAAATCCTAGGGTTGGACCCTAGGACAAATTGCAACCCTTTAATGGAGGTTCTCTGTAATTGCAATTCGTTTTCTGCTTGATTCTTCCTTGTTTGGGTTTCTGTTCTGTATTTTTCGAATTAGGGTCATGCTTAATGATTCTAATATTGATTGATTCAATAATCTCAGTTTGCTTAATCCTGAGAACTTGCCCTGACGAGGTTCACGTTTGCTTAATTCGTGTAATGAAGTTTTAGGTTAATCTTCGCTTAGTTGATTAATCTGGACTGATAAGGATAAAGTAGAACAAATTATCTTTCGTGAACCAAGGATATTAGAGGCGCAATCTGTTCTAAGGTCTGACTTGTTTTTAATCACTGCAATTAGTTGTTATTTCTGTTTTAATTTAGATTCTTGCATTCTGCCAAACCCCCCCCCAATACACGTTTTCAATCCCTAACGCAGACAATTGATCCTTGAGAGACGACCTAGGAGTCACTTCCTAGTACTACATTTTAACTATATTAATTTGATTGAGTACGACCTCGATCAAATTTTGGCGCCGTTGCCAGGGATCATCAGTTCTGCAATTAAGGTTCTACTGTGTGTGTGTGTGTGTGTTTGTTCTGTGTGTGGGTGTTCTTTTTTTATTTTGTTTTGTGTGTTGTTCTATTTTCTGTTCTGCTTTATTGTTCATTGTTGCAATTGGTAGAGGAAGTAAGATAGCATTCGAGTAAGCTGAAAAATTTCACTCAGATAACCAATGGAACAGTAACTCGAATTGGTAGCCTATTTTCCTATATCAGTTCTTATACCAATTCTGTTTTAAGGGTGTGCTTGTTATAAATTGTGCTTCGAGCCTTTTGTTTGTTGCATATTTGGTTGTGTTGATCAATTCTGCAAGTCAATTAGGGGACTGAACAAGCAATCCGCGGAATCAGAGAGGCGCGACAAGCATGAATAGTAACATGAACAGTAACAGTTTTTTCTGAATTAATTGTGATTTTTGGTTTTGATAGGTAGACTTGTTATTTTTGCTTCAATTTTTTGTGTGGTAACTTCTTTTAGCCTATATTTGTGTGGAAAAATACCAAAAGCACCTAAAGTATTCCAGATTCTGAGGGGCAAAAATTTTGGATCCAAATTTGTGTGAAAACTTCAAAATGTCATAACTTTTGATCCGACCGTTAGAATTCGACATATTATATATGCTTTTGGGGTAGAAAAAAAAGATCTAGCCAACCCAGGCCGCCATGTCGCCTGGCCACCGTTGGATTTCCAAAAAGATCCCGTTTTCTATTTTATTTTAAATTTTGAAGTTTTATTTTCCTATTTTCCTATTTTTCTAAATTTTCTTAATCTGTTTTATTTAGTTATCCTTTGAATTAGGTTTTGGAATTTGGTGTGCTGTCTTTTCATGATTTTAGGGTGTTGCTCACAAAAATTCAGTTCATTTGGACTTCGTTTGAGTATACCTCTAGTTTTACCTCTACTTATGCTTGTCTGCCAAATGCTTGTTATGTTGCATATAGTGCATGACTAGAGGCAATCCAGGAGACTTTCAACCCTTTGATCCTGAGATAGATAGGACCTACCATAGATTAGTTAGGCATTCTAGGCAATTTTCATTAGATAGTGTTAGCTTAAATTCTGAGTATTCTCCTTCTGAGCATTCTGTGCATACTATTTCTGATTCTGCTAATTATACTAATACTGAGAATAATATGGCTCAACCTCCACCTCGTGAGAGGACTCTTAGGGAGCTGGCTGCACCTAATTTTACCTATGAAAGCTTGTGCATTCAGTATCCTGATGAGGATGTTCCATATGTTCTCAAAACTGGACTAATACATTTGCTGCCTAAGTTTCATGGTCATGCAAGAGAATGTCCACATAAGCATCTGAAGGAATTCCGTATAGTTTGTTCCACAATGAAACCTCCAGATGTCCCTGAAGATCACATTTTCTTAAAGGCATTTCCACATTCATTGGAGGGAGTGGCAAAGGATTGGTTGTATTACCTTGCTCCCAGGTCCATCACTGGTTGGGATGATCTTAAGAAAATGTTTCTGGAAAAATTTTTCCCTGCATCTAGGACCACTGCCATCAGGAAGGATATTTCTGGGATCAGGCAGCTTGGTGGAGGAAGCTTGTATGAGTACTGGGAGAGATTTAAAAAGTTGTGTGCAAGCTGTCCACACCATCAGATTTCCGAGCAGCTCCTTCTCCAGTATTTTTATGAAGGCCTTAACAGCATGGAGAGGAGTATGATTGATGCTGCTAGTGGTGGAGCACTTGGTGATATGACTCCTGCAGAAGCTAGGCACTTGATAGAAAAGATGGCTTCTAACTCCCAGCAGTTCAGTGCAAGGAATGATGCCATTGTGATTCGTGGAG
>PYAF01006275.1:4707-18582 GCA_007407185.1 Glycine tomentella | reverse complement strand
AAAATTACTAAACTAACTTATTTAAACAACCTATTCATCCCATAATTTAGAGAAAGTTTCATAGATTATGTTTATCATTTTTCTTATACTTTTCTGATTCCTGAAGTTGTCTAGATTAAGCTCTTTTCAGCTCACAGTTTAGGGTTTCTTGTCACCAACTAGGTTGATAATTTATTTTCTAGAAGTATTTTATCCAATATTCAAGTTCCCATAAATTTCTGAAGTCATCTGGGTCAGTTTCGACCTAGGGGCATTTTGGTAATTTCACTTCTCCTTTCAGGGGCAAAATCGTCATTATTTAAAAATATTCAGAAGTCTCTGTAATTGTTATTCTGAGGGTGTCTTAGGTTATTTCCAAATCATCTGAAGGTATTTGTAATATTTTCTTCTTAAAATATCTGACCTTATTTTCCTAGGACAATTTGGTCATTACTAAAATATCCAGGGGTATTTTGGTCTTTTCATGCCTCAGGGACAATTTGGTCATTAATAAAATATCTAGGGGTATTTTGGTCTTTTGGTGCCTCAGGACCTATTTGTCATTTCTAAAATTGTCCAAGGATGTTTTGGTAATTTCTCCTAGGGATATATTGGTCATTTCTAGAATTGTTCAGGGCGAATTTGTCATTTTCGCCCTAGGGACATAAACGTCATTTCTAAAATTATTCAGGGGCATTCTTGTCATTTTGCCCTGAATTTTTCTACAGCCTTTCATCAATATTTTACTCTTAATGATTGTCTGTAATTTCTTAAATTTTGGGGTGTTACAGATTATGCTTCAAGCCTTCAACATATAGTACATTGCTGATTTTTGTGTTCAAGCTGTCACCAATGTTTCCTTCACCTATAATCTTCCCTTTGTTGTTATCTCCATAGGTAACATAGCCCCCATCTTTAAGTGTAAGATTTTTGAGTAAGGACTTGTCACCGGTCATATGTCTTGAGCAGCCACTATCAAGATACCATAAGGAAGAGCTTGCTCTAAGACACACCTACAAAAAGAACAAATCACTTCATAGGAGAAGGTACCCACTTGAGGTTGGGTCCAAAGGGGTTTGTTGCTTGCTTTTTTTTTCTACCCAAATACACTCACCATTTGGGACATAGAATCTTCTTGCAAAACATTGGTAAGATGTATGTCCTCTCTCCATACAATAATGACAAACAACAACTTTATATGAATTTCTAAAGAACCTATTTTGATTGAATCTTGGTTTCTTCTTCTTCTTCTTCTGTTTTGGAGGCACAAATGTTGTCTTTTGAACATTTTTAAAACTCTTTTTGTACCCCAATCCAGAAGTGTCACCAAACTGTTTTTGAGCACTCAACATCTTATTCAAATCACATTTTCCTTTGTTGAGTTTTTCCAAGATATCAATCAACTCATTGTTCTTTGAAACAATCTGCATATATTTTTCTTCTTGATTAAGTCTATACTTATCAAAAACTTTTTGCAGCATTTCATATTTGTCAATAGTTATAGAGGAAGAGGCACAAACACAACCACTTGATTTGTAGTTGAAGTAAGTTTCTCATTTTCTTCTTTCAAGTTACAAACTTCAGTTTGTAATTCCTTTATTTTTGCAAGATGATTCTCAATGTTTTTCTTAAGCTTATTGTTGGATCTAGCAAGCTTTTTAGCCTCTTTATGCATCTCTTGAAAAGCAAAAATGGCTTGATCAAGTTCAGAGGTTACCTCATCTTCTTCTTCTAAGATATCATCATTCTCTTCATTGACAATTGAAGTAAGGCACATGTTGGCTTCCTCTAATTCAGTGGAGGATTCGGAAGTTGTAGAATCATTGTCCTCCTAAGCAATATAAGCTCTTCTTGGCTTTTCTTCTCTCTTGCCTTTGCTATAAATTTGTTGTTTCTTCAAGTAGATTGAATATTCTGACTTTATGTGGCTAGGTTTGCCACATTCAAAGCATGTGAAGTTGTTATCAACCTTCTTGATGTTGCTAGTGTTGTTGTTGGTATTGCTCTTGTTATTTCTTGTGAATCTTTTGCCCTTATTCTTCTTTAGAAACTTGCTTAACTTTTTCACAATTAAGTTCATGCTTTCTTCATCTTCCTCATCACTTGAGTTTTCTTCTTTTTCCACCTTAGGTGCTGCAGCCTTTAGTGCAATTCCTTTGCCTTTTCTATCTGCATCTTCACCAAAGGTTAGTTGAGATAATTATAATTCATACTCAAGCAACTTACCAAAGATAGCAGCCATGGTCATTTGTGAAAGATCTTTAGATTCTTTGATAGCTGTCACTTTTGGTTGCCATGCTCTCGTGAGACACTTCAAGATTTTGATGTTCAATTACTCAACATCAAAGGTCTTCCCAAGTCCCAAAAGATGATTCACTATGTGTGTGAATCTTGTTTGGAGTTGAGAGATGCTTTCATTTTGGTTCATTTTGAACATCTCATATTCATGTATCAAGGAGTGCTTTCTTGATATCCTCACTTCTTCAGTTCCTTCATGGGTGATCTCTAGCATCTCCCACATTTGCTTGGCACTTGTACATCTAACTGTTTTGAAGAATTCATTAGAAGAAAGAGCAGAAGTTATCATATTCTTGGCTTTAAAATCATACTGAGCAATCCTCTTTTCTTCATCATTCATCTCATCCCAATCTTTGGGAATCATGTTATTATCAACAACTTTGATGGGTACCCTAGGACCTTTTTCAATTGCATTCCAAGCACCTGGATCATTAGATTGAATAAAGATCTTCATTGTATTTTTCCAAAAACTGAAATGCTCCCCTTCAAACAAAGGAGCTCTGTTTAAAGAAGCACCTTCCTTGAAGGTTATTTGTGAAGTATTCATTTTTGAAAAAAAAAATAATGATCTTGAATAACTTTCAAGAACCAGCTCTTGATGCCAATTGTAAAATATAGGAACACTTCACACTTAACCAAGGGGGGTGAATTGGTTAGGCTTGGTAAATTAAAAATTTCTTAAACAAAACCAGAGTTTCCCTTAGGATCTTTATCACTTTTTGAAACCAAGAATCTTTATTCAATCAAATGCTCAGACCAAGGTATCCAATAGCTCAAAACTTAGTTGATAAACAAAGTCACACAACCAAGAAAGACAGAATATAATCAAGATAAGATAAGAATCAATACACAAAAGATTTATACTGGTTCACTTCAAACACAATGAAGCTACATCCAATTTTCTTCCACTCAACACTAGAATGGAGTTCCACTATTGCAATTTTCTGTTTTTACAAGTAATTACAAAGTCTCTCTTTATCAACCCTAGATAAAGTTCAGAAATCTAAAACACTATTAGATTCTTAGAGACAAACCCACTGAGAACACTACTCAGCACAACCCCTAGAGAAACTCTATCTCTAGTTTACATGCAAGAAACCCAATCACAATAGACAAAGAATTACATCCAAAATCAAAACAAAAATTACAGAAAGATTAAGGAGAGAAACAACCTGATGATCCAATGATTAACAATGCAAATGATGGATGAACACAAGTATACTGGTAATCGATTATCCCAACAGTTCTTAAAATCATATCTAATCATGTAATCGATTACTATCCTTAGGTAATCGATTAAAATATTCAACAAGGCAGTTTTATAAAAACCAAATGTATAATAATCGATTAATCTGATATGTAATCGATTACAATGTTCATGAAAGCTTTTCCAGAATACATGAAGAACAAAATAATCGATTAATACGATATTGTAATCGATTTAAACAACAATAAAACCATTTTTCTAAAAACCTTTGAATCAAGTTTGAAACTTAACTATTTTAAGAAAGCCTTGTGATTTTTCATTAAACCATTTCAAGTTATTTATGAGTTAGAATGAATGCAATGCTTTAGGATCATCAGAATTGCTTTTTTCTTGCATTTTATCCTAATTAATCTCCAAGTTGTCCTTTGCATGTTTGAAAGCTCAAAACTTGAGACTTGAATCATTCTTTGCTTATGCTTCAAGCAGCTCCCCCTGATTTCAACAAAAGCTTCTAGCTTTTGTATCAAAGTTTTAGGAGGTACACATGGCCAAGTACTAGATTTTTCTACAAAATGTTTCACAGCACATGGTTCATTCATGGTTTATTCTGTACCAATTTACTAGTCCAAAAATTCTAATTTTCTAGTATATTAAACTAGACTTCCTAAGCTTTCCAACAAGGTATTACATGCCTAATTTGAAGTTATAAAACTCAAGATATAAAATTTTAAATCTAGACTTCCAAATTTCCAGCGAATTCATCTTAAGACACTGACATACCTTAGTGTTCTTGTTATTTCAAACAGTAGTCAATATAGATTGATCTGAAATTTTAATATGTTGTAATGGACATATAGATCTTTAATTCCATATATCATACAATTAATTTGAATAAGAATTGAGAGAGAAATAAATTTTTCAATTCAGGTGGCAAATATGGAAATTTTGGGCAGCTTAAGTTCAAATAAAATTTATCTTATTTTTCTTGTATCCAACTATCATCCTACTTCTATAATTCAATCATAATTATAACTCATAATATAATTTTGGGAATGTTACAGACAACACCTACAAGAACAACAACCTCTCCTCCATCACTTGCTTTGAATGTGGAAAGCAAGGACACATAAAGTCAGAATGCTCCTCATTAGCAAAGAAGCCACAAACTGAGAAGAGATCAAAAAGGGATGGAAAGCCTAGAAAAGCCTACATTGCTTGGGAGGACAATGAATCCACAAGTTCTGAATCCTCTTCAGAAAAAGAAGTTGAAGCTCACCTATGCCTTACATCTACCATTTGTGAAGAAGAAGAAACATCAAGTATAGAATCAGAGGTAAATTTTGAATTTGAAAATGTAATTGATGCTTTTCATGAGATGCATTGTGAAGCTCAAAAACTAGCCAAAGCAAATAACAAGCTTAAGTGTGACTTAAGATGGCATGTATCCAAGCTTGCTGAATTGCAAGAAGAACATTGTAAATTGAATGAAGAACATGACAAGCTTCTTTCAAGTTACAAGGAAAATGGATGTACATGCTCCTTAGCAATCTCTAAGGTTGGTAAATGCAATGAATTGCAGAAAGAATTTGATGACTACAAGCTGAAGAAAATATGAGTTTGCAAACTGAAAATAGTTATTTGGTTGATTTGCTAAGAAAGTATTACAAAGGAAAATGTAACTTAGATGAAATGCTAAGTGTCCAAAAATATGCTGGTGATACTTATGATTTGGGATATAAACATGGAGCTAGAACTCAAAGTAAACTCGTTTTTGTACCTCCAAAACATAAGTACGATAGGCAGCACAATCAACGAAATGCCTATCATAGATTTTCTCATGCTAATTCATCAAAATCTCCTACTTGCAATTATTGTATGTTAAAAGGTCATACTTCATATAAGTGCTTTGCTAGAAGGTTTTATGTTCCAAATGGAGAATGCATTTGGGTTGAGAAAAGAAAGAAAGCAACTAACCCATTTGGACCCAACTTAAAATGGAGACCCTATTTCTCTCTTTAATTTGATTTGTGCAAATGTGTTTTAGAGCAAAATCATCAATGTGGTACCTAGATAGTGGATGCTCTAGACACATGACCGGAGACATATCCATGCTCACAGATGTAGTACTTGAAGAAAGAGGATATGTTACCTATGGGGACAACAATAAAGGAAAAATTATTGGGCAAGGCAATATAGGAGACAACTTAACCACTAAAATCAAGGATGTACTTTATGTTGAAGGGCTAAAGCACAATTTACTAAGCATTAGTCAATTGTGTGACAAGGGTTTCAAAGTCACCTTCAACAATGAGACTTGCTTGATACATGAAGGCAAAATTGGTAAAGTTTCACATATTGGCAATAGGAAGGGCAACATCTATGTTCTATCCATTGACCATGCATTCATACATAAAATTGATTGCTTAATGAGTAAAGTAAATGAGACATGGTTATGGCATAGAAGAACATCTGATATAAACATGCATCATCTCAACAAGTTAGTAAGAAAGGACTTAGTAATTGGTCTACCTAAGCTTAATTTTGAGAAGGACAAAATTTGTGAAGCATGTCAAAGAGGAAAGCAAACTAAATATTCTTTCCAAAGTAAGAACATGGTTTCTACTTCTAGACCTCTTGAATTGCTTCACATGGACTTATTTGGTCCTTCAAGAACCATGAGCATAGGAGAAAATTACTATGGTCTTGCTATAGTAGATGACTATTCTAGATACACTTGGACATTGTTTATTAGATCTAAAAGCCAAGCATTCACAGCTTTTAAGAAACTAGCCAAATTAATTGAAAATTAAAAGGGTTGTAATATTGTTTCAATCAGAAGTCACCATGGTGGTGAGTTCCAAAATAAACATTTTGAAAAGTTTTGTGAAGATTTTGGAATTAATCACAATTTTTAAGCTCCAAGAACACCTCAACAAAATGGTGTTGTGGAGAGGAAAAACAAATCACTTGAAGAATGAGCAAGGACTCTTCTAAATGAAACAAAATTACCTAAGCATTTTTGGGCTGATGCAGTGAGCACAATTTGTTATACCTTGAAGAGAATTCTCATAAGGCCTATTTGAAGAAAACCCCTTATGAAATCTATAAAGGAAGGAAACCAAACATCTCTCACTTTAAAGCATTTGGTTGTAAATGCTTTGTTTTAAACAATGGCAAAGATAATCTTGGCAAGTTTGATTCAAAAGCTGATGAAGCCATCTTTCTTGCAAAGTAAGTCTTATAGGATCTTCAACAAGAGAACCTTGTGTGTTGAAGAATCTGTACATATTGTATGTGATGAATCTAACCCTTCTTTAGAAGAAGTTTTAAGTCATAATGATGCAGAAACTAAAGAGGAAAAACAACAGCCTATTGAAGCTAGTAAACAAGAAGAAGAGGAAGCACAACTAGAGTCTAATCAAGAGGCAGCCACACCTAAACACAAAGATTGGAGGACCACAAAAGATTTATTATTGGACAACAAAATTGGTGATGTATCTAAGGGAGTATCTACTAGATCTTCTTTAAGAAATCTCTGTTGTACTATGGCTTTTGTATCACAAATTGAACCTAATAATATTGAACAAGCCTTATTAGATGAACATTGGTTAATTGCTATGCATGAGGAGTTAAATCAATTTAAAAGGAATAATGTTTGGGAACTTGTCCCTAGACCTTCCACTCACACACCTATTAGCACTAAGTGGGTTTTTAGAAACAAGCTGGATGAAAGTGTTAGAATTGAGGAAGTTGAAGCCAAGGAATCAAGAAGTTTGAAGCATATGAGTTTTGATGTTTTACATGCCCAATCTATTTGATGGCATATGTAATTTTTGTTAAAGCTTGGTTCAGTTGATAAAGCCTTATAATCCTCATTAGCTTTTGATAATTCATGCATTCATACATTCATTTGATTAGATTTAATCATATGGTAATAAGAAAATTAATAGAAATTCATAAAGGCAACTAAGGATTTAATAAAACAGTTTCTGACTACTTTAATCGATTACATAGGTTATATAATCGATTACAACATGTGTGTGTTTTCTGGAAAATGCCTTATGAACATTTTAATCGATTACTGCTGGTTCATAGTCGATTAAATAAGCTTAACACAAAATTAGAAAGTCTCTGTGATAATCGATTATCTTGAGAAATAATCGATTACCTAAGCTTCTGCATAAATTTACACAACATGTTCATCTGGTTTAATTGATTACCAGATGTTCGTAATCGATTAAATGTGCTTTGATAAGTTTTAGACATGGTCTATGTTAATCGATTAAATGGGAACTCAATCGATTACTTGTGTGCATTTAGAAAACTGAGTTCATCTGGAATAATCGATTACAAGATGACTTAATTGATTATTTTGTTCGTGACAAATTTCCAGATTCCTGATGAACACATTAATCAATTATCTGGTTAAATTAATCGACTACAACTAGTTAAATATGTTTTTTTTAAATAGAAAAAAACCTGGTCTAAGTTATTCATTAAGAGAAAAATAAACACCTTCTAAAGCTCTCAAGAGTAATCAAGGCTGATTTTAGCGACTAAATCAAATATGATGAAGATCATGGAGAGTTACTTGTGTTTTTAGTCAAAATTCTCAAAGATTGATGAATTGTTAAAACAAGTGTTAAAGAAATGAAAATAATATGAATACTCACAATAACCAAGAGGGGGTGAATTGGTTAAAACCTTGGTATTTTAAAATTAATTCAAATCAGAGTTCAAGATCTTTATCACTTTCAAAACCAAGAAATCTTTTTACTCAATCAAATAACTCAGCCCCAAGAAATCAATAAATCAAAATAGAACTTATTGGACAATGGATATGAATCAAAGAATCAATGACCAATGAATAAGATGAGTAATAGAGATATATAATCAAAGACACAAGCAATTTATACTGGTTCACTTCACAACTGAAGCCACATCTAGTTTCTTCTAATCAAAACTAGATTAGAGTTCCACTATTATAAATTTCTATTCTTACAAGCTTTTACAAAACCTTTCCCTTTATCAATACTAGATAAAGAATAGAAATCTAAAACCTATTAGAATTCTAAGGAGTAAGAACCAGAGAACACTACTCTGTTCTTTAGCTAGAGAACCCTTCTCTAGAACCAAGCAAAAAGAATCCACTTACAATAGCAAATTACAACGGAAATTCAAAAACGAATTTACAAACCTTTAAGGAGAGAGACAACCTGATGATCCATTGAATGTAATGCACATGAATTACCAAGTCAAGTTGAATAGCAAACAAAATCAGACCATGCTTTTCCTTAACCTTGACAAGTTTCTTTCTAAAGAATCATTCAAAGACCCATTGATGTTTTGAATGAAGCAAGAAGTAATAACACTAAGTAAATCACTTTGAAAATGCTTTGAAGGCTTGTGTATACTCAGAAATACGAAGTGGTCAAGTTCTCTAACAAGCCAAGCCTTCAATCTTATTTATAACATAATTTGTAACTAACTGTAATCGATTAAACGCGCCTGATAATCGATTAAAATTCTTATGTAATCGATTAAATTATCACTTAATTGATTAAAATGTTAAAGAAGCTTTCTGGGTTTTAGTAACGAGCAAAATAATCGATTAAACCGAGCTGTAATCTATTAAGATAGAAAGCTTTGTTTTACAAAATGGACTGTGTAATCTATTACAAATTTTGGTAATTGATTAAATCAGAAAGTAAGTTTTTTTCAAATGAACTATGTAATCGATTACTGATAATGGTAATCAATTATTACAACAAGGCTTAAAATAAATTGTCAACTATGTAATCGATTACACTAAGTAAGTAATCAATTAAAACATTTAACAAAGCAGTTTATTTTCAATCAAAGGCCAAATAATTGATTAATCTGATAGGTAATCGATTAATTTGTTCATAAGGGTTTTCCAGATTGAACGAAGAACAAAATAATCGATTAAAACAGTAAGAAAAACATTTTTCCAAAAACCTCTTAATCAGATTCAAACCTTAACCAAAAAGATAAAACATTTGATGTTTTAATGAAAACCATTTAAGCTTAATAATGAATGAATGAATGCAATGAAAGGATCAACAAGATTGCCTTTCTCTTACACTTGAATCATTTATAAAAGTTCGAGGCACTTCAAGCATGTTGAAAGCTCAAAACACATTTCTGAATCAAAGTCTTTCATTCTTCATGATGCTCCCCCTATATTCAACAATCTCTCCCTTTTTGGCTTTGAACATGCCAAATTCTTGATTGATTATTTTTTGGACTTGAAGTTCTTTGAGGGAATCAAATAGAAGACTTAAGCTTTTTCAAACCTGAAAATAATCACAAACTTTTTGCCAAGAACAAGTGTTAAGATATCTGCTTGCTTTATTCATCATTCATTAACTTGTATATCAGACTTAATTTGTTAATTTGATTACTTAGCTCCCCCTTAATTTGACAATTCATTCAATTTTTGATTTGTGCAAAAAATGTGCAGAAAAATAGGGTAGAACAGAGTACAATGCAGAACACACTCAACTACACAATCAATCAACCATTTCTCCCCCTATTTGGCTTATCAAAGTCAAAAATTAAATAGCACAATGGATAACAAATAGGAGAAACAAAAACAACTTCATTAATCATGAGGGAACCAGTACATTGCTTAAAAAAATAAAATAGAAACCAGAAAACATAAAAGATAAAAGAGGAAATACAAGGTTTAATTAATAAACTAGAAAGATTCATAACTATCAAACATCACAATTGCTTCAATACTTCCTAGCCTAGACTTAATTTCCTCTAAGGCTGCATTGGTCTCAGCCCTATGTTCATGATGAAGAGTCAACAGACCATCCATCTTTTGAATCATTAAGGATTCAAATGGACTATAGGCAGGTTGAGTGGGGCCTCCTTCTTCAGCATCTTCTTCATCATCCTCTTCAACTCCAGCAGCAGCAACAAGAACAGCTTGTTGGCCAACCATTTGCCATCCTTGAGGTGTCTTCACCATCCCTAATTTGATCAAATGCTTCTCCTTGATGAGATTGTTGCTTGAATTGGTGTTGTCCACCACTTCATTAGAAACATCTATGTTGAAGTAGTCTATGAATCTAGAGATAAGCACAACATAGGGAAAAGGATAGTTCATAAGCCTCTTGGACTTTAACATAATCTCCTCAAGAATGAGATTCCAATTCATCTGAATTGAATTCTTGAGACCATATACTAGTTGTAGGTTATCATCAATGGCTTGGGTATGGTTTGTGACTCTAGGAGTGAGAATATATGTGATTATATAGTGGAGGAGTCTGTCTTCATGGGTCATGGGGGCAGTGCTAAGTCTAAGCTTTAGCCTCATTTGGGGATCAATCAGCATTCCCCTATAGGTCTCTACTCTATTGTAGCCCTCAGCCTCTTCCTCAAATTTCCTTTCTCCTTCAAAGGAAATACTAGTCACTTCTTCCTAGACTTCTGGAGTTATTTCCATGGCAACTCCATTCACTTGGGACCTTAGAATCCCATCCATGGAACCTTTGGCACAGGTGTAAAACACCTTGACCAATTTAGGGTAGCATGTACCTTTCATCTCCACAAACTTTGTTAACCACTAGGTTTAAATAAAAGCAGGGAATTGGAAGCCTTCCCTAATGAACCAGTATAATTCTAGGTGTTTAGGGGGACACACTAACTTAGTGGCATTGAATTGGAGATATGTCATTCTGTCCCTTTCTGTAGGGAACCAATGATCCAACCTACTAACCACTGGGTTAGAGGTTTCTCCAGCCTTTTTCTTAGATGTCTTAACTCTCTTAGAGGCAGACATCTTTTGGGCAGAGTTTACTAAACTTAAACAGAAGAAAGACACAGAGAAGATTAAAAAATAAGAATGAAGGTAGGTGTGATTTCTTCCTTCACAATAGGCTGTATTTATAAAGATTTTTTAGGCTCCAACTATTTGAATTTTGAATTAAGGAGCAGTTAGTACGAATTAAATCATTGTAGAGGATTCAAATTTGAATTTGGTGGGAGTTAGGCAGTTACAACTTCCAAGAAAATCTTTCAGATTTTGCAGTAACTCCATGAATAATCGATTATTTCCTTGTGTAATCAATTAATTCGTAAACATAATCACTTTCTGCAGATACAGTAATCGATTAATTCATAACGTAATCGATTATTTCTGTAAAATTCCCAGGTAGAAGACAAAGTGTAATCAATTATTTTTATGATTTAATCGATTATCACAGAGAAGTTGAATTTCAGAAACATATTGAGGCTTGTGTAATCAATTAATTCGACATGTAATCGATTATTCCAAAAGATTTTGACATTTGAAAAACTGATTGTTAGTAATTTAATTGATTACCATTCATTGTAGCGATTATTCTAGTGAATATTTACTTTGTAAAAGAATTTTTGATCAGTGTAATCGATTAATTCGACTCTTAATCGATTATTACAGAAACATTCAATTTTCTAAAAATGAGAAGAATAATCGATTATTTTGTTTATGTAATCGATTACATAAGCACATAGGAAGTGTCTCCATCTGTAATTCCAAGTCTTCCTTCACTTGCCTTGGTTTTAGGATTGTATTATCCTCTCCTTCTTGAAAAGAACTTGTCCTCAAGTTTATACCTTCATTTGGACTGCATCATACAAGGAAAGATCACCAACATTAAAAGTATTACTAACACCATATTCATTAGGCAATTCAAGTTTATAAGCATTGTTGTTAATCTTTTCTAAAATCTTAAAAGGTCCATCTCCTCTTTGTTGAAGCTTGAATTTCCCTTCATGAGGAAATCTATCTTTTCTCAAATGAAGCCACACCAAATCTCCTTCCTTGAATATCATTTGCTTTTTGTGCTTATTGGCTTGCTTGGTATATTTTTCCATTTTCCTCTCCACATTTGCTTTCACTTGTTCATGCATCTTCTTAACATAAGAAGCTATAGACAAAGCATCATGATTAATCATAGAAGATGTGTTAGGTAATGGCAATAAATCAAGAGGAGTTAAAGGATTAAAGCCATAAACAACTTCAAAAGGAGACATAGAAGTAGTACTATTAACTACTCTATTATAACCAAATTCTATGTGAGGTAGACATTCCTCCGAAGATTTCAAATTACTTTTAATGTAGCATCTAAGTAGTAATATTAACTACTCTCTTATTTTATTTTTCTTCCCCTGTTCAATTCAATCAATATTTTATTTTTCTCCCCCTATTGGCTTATCAAAGGCAAAATATAGCATTAAATGGGAAATAAGCAAAGCGAGATCAGATAAACCAAATAAAACAATTTCATTTATTATATGATAAAAAACATAAAAGATTTAGAGAAATCGAAGACACCACAACCAGAGATTGAAAAAGACAAACACTAAGCTAAGCTATTCATCAAAGTCCTTGAGACTCATCCTAGTCTCAATGCCTAGTCTAGTAGTTATGTCTTCTGTTGATTCAAGAGTAGCTATGTACAAATGAGCAAGGAATCAAGGCTCAAGTGTTTTGTGCTTTCAACATGCTCAAGGATAAAAGTGCCAAGAAAGCTTGAAGATCAATTTGATTAATGTGAAAGGGAAGTTGTGATTTGATAATCCAAATGAGCATATCATGCATGAATCATTCATCTAGGATTGTTACATTAAAGGACTAAATAAAAGCAATTAACTAGAAAGGCATTTAACAAGCAAAGTTTTTGGAAAAATGAATCTTTACTGCATTAATCGATTACAAGGATAATGACATCGATTAGTTTGTTCTTCGTGCCTTTTAGAAAACAAATCAAGAACATAGTAATCAATTACATATCGAATTAATCGATTACATAGGCCAAAATAGGAAAATCATGCTGACTGTCTTAATCGATTACAGATGGTCGTAATCGATTACATCCGTGCCTATGGTAAACATGTTCTACTGAGGTAATCGATTACATATCGTTTTAATCGATTACGTAATTCATTTGAAAATATGTGACTGACTGTCTTAATCGATTACCATAGTCAGCAATCGATTAATCAATGCATTTAGAAAAAAACATGTCTGTCTGGTTTAATCAATTACTTCACGGAATAATCGATTATATTGTTCATAGCCTAAACTCAGAACACATCAGGAGCACTTTAATCGATTACATTCTTGAATTAATCGATTACAAATGCGAAATAATCGATTACAGGAGCGTGTTTAATTGATTATTTTCAGTTAGAAAGCTGTTATAAATAGAACCCACTGCTCTGTGTTTTTGTAACTTGAGAATTTCGATATCTGAGCATTCACAAACATTCACAAGCTTTCATTAGTGACTTTCTGAGTTTCAAAAGGCATCTTGGCTTCACAAATTCTTATGGGTTTTTGATTCAAAGAAGTGAAGCATCATTGTTCATCAAAG
>PYAF01006273.1:28969-51861 GCA_007407185.1 Glycine tomentella | reverse complement strand
AACCTGAAATCACCCCAAAGTTAATTTGAAATTGTAAGGGTGGGACATTTTAGTTCTTGAGAGAAATGGAATATTGCATACCCTTTCTTTGTTGCTGGTCTCGCCTCACAGTTCTTGTCATTATTTGTTTATTCTTATAGATACTAAAGGGTTGCTATCCTTCCATCAAATAACATGTATGTATTGAGATTAGATATTTCGCATGTATTGGAGGGATTCTGTAAGTTTTGACTTTTAATTTTTCTGTCTTTATTCTGGACTCAGCCTATTTCCCTGCGGCATTGCCGATTTTTGCTTTGGTTGCCCATGATGGCATACGTTATTTCAATAATTTGTTGTCGTAATTCTGCATACATGTGTTATGTGTATATGCCTTGCACATGCATTGTGTTTGTCTGGATGCATAAATATGTATTTAGGATGTCACAATCCTAAGGTCCTGCAATTTTGTAGGAGAGGAATGTAATTCTTAATTACTTTTCACAGGGGACAAGCATTGTGCACTGTTGCTGCTGTTGTCAGGAAGGAGTTTAGCTTCTCAGATATCTGACAAAATTGTAACAATCTACTCCTTTTTACTGTGAATGGACTAGGAAGGTTCTTTGTATAATATCATAGTTGTTTCTGCCTATATAGCTTTCTTGAGCTAAATATAAGTGTTGAGGCATGGAGTTGAAACCAAGAAAGAATTACATTTACTTTTTAAATTGGCATGAGAATGACTTCAGAAGTTAGAATGGTTTTCCAAACCCTTTAAATAAAATAAATTAATGTTGCCTCATATAACAATATGTATTTATTTGTGTTGTAGAATGCTCATGGTGATTTAGAATTGGAATTTATAATTTATAAGCAAGCCCCATATGTGGAAATTGGGGTCAAGACTTCACAGGATATGATGAATTCCAGGAAAATAAAAGCTTCTTTGAAAGGCAAAGCCAAAGAAACTTCAAACTCTTTTAATCCTACCAAGGTAAACAACAAAATAAAGAGTACTTTATCAAAATCAGCTAATTCAAATACTTTTTTTGTATTCAGTAATTCAAATAGTTTATGATAATATTTTTTATAAATATGTAATAGGGAGACACCTCAATTTCTATTTACAAGGCAATGTATTTTGATTTCACAATAGAGATGTACATAAAAAAGAAGAATTTAGAGATGCATTTGAGAAATAACTCTAAACACTAAATCTTATTAAAAGTCATAAAATAATCACGTGTAAAGTTTCAATAAATTGATAACTGATAAGTGATATGTAATAATTCCCACTCTCCAGTCATTTTTACATTTGAATTTTCTTGTAATATTTAATGTTAATTTCGTTCTTGTTATTTTATATCCTTAAATGTAAAAATGATATTTATGTTGTCTTTCTCATTTATTAGACTGTATGCTTTGTGGGTTCCTTGTCTTGCAGATGGAGCTTATATCTAAAGTTCGAAATCCATTTATTGTGGAATATAAAGATTCCTGGGTAGAAAAGGTCAGCCTTGTTTCCAATTAGAACTTCTTAATTTAGTTGTTTTTCATGTTTTTGTGTGTGTATTTTGTCTCAACTTACTAAGATTGTCAGGGGTCGTTGCAAATTTACTGTTTTGTTCGTTACTTATCTGTTTACAGATGCTTTTATTTTTTCATACTAATGGAAATGCTGATAGTCGAACCTCTTTTGTAACCCATCATATTGGTCTATAAACTTGATTGATTTATCATACTGAAATTGGCAAAGCCGGAATTTTTATTTCCAGGGTTGTTTTGTATGTATCATCATTTTAAGTCGGTTCTTTAAAAGAACCAACTTAAAATGTGCCTGCTGCCCAGCCTTTCTAAGTCAGTTCTTTAAAAGAACCAACTTAAAATGTGCCTGCTGCCCAGCCTTTCTAAGTCGGTTCTTTAAAAGAATCGACTTAAAATGTGCTTGCTGCCCAGCCTTTCTAAGTCGGTTATTTTAATAACCGTCTTTGATGTTGCGGTAAAAAAAAAAATTCCATTTAAATACGGTCTCTAGAGAACCGACGTTGTTTGAATCCTCCTTTCAACGACGGCTGAGACAAAGTCGGTTGTATAACCGACTTTGCATGTGTATAATGACCGACTTTGAATGTGTTTGCTGTAGTAGTGACATCACATACAATGGTACCTTATTTTCCCTAATAACCAATCCATATGCAGTCATTCACAAGCAACTATACATGACATACAATGGTACCTTATTTCACCTAATAATCAATCCACATACAATCATTCACAAGAAACTATTAGCACTACTACAAATACTGTATTTCACGACAAACTATCGATGGCGGTTATTGAACAACCGTCGTCTTTGATGACGCGATGGCAATTTTGTAATAATATGCAAATTGTGATACACTAACCAGCATATAACGACGACGGTTATAATATAACCGTCTTAGTAGAAGCAACTTCAAATACAGTTTTTCATAACCGTCATTGTCTTCAAGATTTCAAAGACGGAGAATATTAAACTAGATTTCAATGTTCCCCTTTTGAAACCCTAACTTTTCTTTCTCGAGCTCGTTGCCCACCCACACCACCGTACTAGCTGGCTGCCGAAAATCACTTCTTCCGGTGATCTGTAGCTGGTCATACCGTCGACTTCAGGCAAGAACACCACTCTTCTAAAGATCTCATCTTTTCAACCATTCTTTTCTAACCAACTACTTGGCCTCCCCTTATCTTCTTCTTTCACAGTCGCTAAACGGTTCTCTTGCATGCCCATCAAGTGTTATGTTTCTGAAGCCACAGAGCCCATAACAAGTAATTAGTTGACACCCCCTTCTTTTGCTACTTCTCTGTTGATTGTTGCTTGGTTTCGTGTTTTTTGACATTGAGTTGGGATTCGGCTCCTAATCTTAGTCATGTATGAGAAATCAGTTGTTAATATTCCACAGCTATATAGAATAAGGTAAATGCCACCCTTGTTCTAAGTCAAAGTGTTCCTGAACAGATCATCACATAAACTGATTAGTTGTACCAGGGCAATGCCTTATATGATTTATCCATATTCTAACACTTATTGGCATCATTATGCTCTTTAGTTTAGGTATTTAGTATTCATGTACCTAAGTTCAGGAGGGTTTTGTCGCCACAAATCCAATTTTTGGTTCTGAATTGGGAGGCATTTCAGGAACATCATGTCATTCCAGTCCAGCTTTTGGTCCTCGGAGGTCACAAATGCTTGGCCATAGCCTTCAAGACTTCCCGGTCTCTGTGCCCATGTCTTGTTATCTTGTAAATGAAGTTCAAAAAATCTTTGAACCTGATTCCCCATATTTTTAAGGGATGAATTAGAAAGTCCGTGATTTACCAACTACAAGGGGAAAAAATGGAAAATCAGGTGAAAAGGAAGTAAAAAAAATGTTGAAATCTCTCCCTTAACACTAGCATGCGTTCAGTTTAATCAGCTTTCTAATACCCAAAATGGGAAAAATACACAACTCTGGATGATGAGGGATCTTTGGTTCAATTTTATTCTTCTAAACTTCTAATTTGTGATGTCTTTGTGGAATTCTTGTTACCTTGCTGGCTTCATTGTGCTCTTTGTTTTCCATAGTAGGTGTGTTTTAGATCCATTTGTCATCTATTCCAGACACGGGGTTAATTGCTAGTTTCATTGTCTCCAATTCTTTATATGTTCGAAAATCATGGTCGAGAGGACCAAAAAGCATGTTAAGATTCTTATGTTCACATATATTTAGTTTAACTGAGTTTGTATTATCGTGAACAAATTCAACTCAAACTATGCAGAGTAATAGTGTCAGTGTATCTATAGTATTATCTAGTGTTTGTATTCACTACTCAAAACTCTTCCACGTGACTTCAACAGCATAGCATACAATTATATACTCAAATCTAATTCTGTATATTTCTGATTTACTGAATGTGTCTGACCAAGTCAGTGCATATAATAACATTTTGAAGCCTAATTATGTTTGGTAGCCCGTCTTGGATGTGCTTTTAGAGAGGGGAAAAATAAAAACTACAAAACATTCCTACAGATGCAGAAGCTATAAATATTTTCTTTTGGGGATATGGATCAACTTTGATGCAATAAAATATCAAATTCAAACTTATTTAACTACTTGAATTTCGAATTACAACAGAAGTAGTAATGTCAAATCGGGCTAGACCAAGAAGGTTGACACCTTTTCTTTTGGGGATCAGCTGCAAAAAACCTGTTGATATCTGAGTTCCATGAATGCATAATGGAAAAGAATGCAGAGGTGTTTAAAAATATATGTCAACCATCAATTATATATAAACAATAATTGGTAAAACAATTTATCTTGCATATTTAATCAAAATGCAACAAAGATAACAGCAATCATACAAGATATCAGGAGTAATGATTCAAAATGAGGTCATTTCAAAAATAGAGAAGAATGTTATGGTAGTAAAACATGCTAATTGTTCTATGGAAATAAACATTTGTACTGAGCTTAAGCAGAATCAAAATATACAGTGCAAATCAGTTACATAACTTAAGAATCAGAAGTGGACAAATAGGGAGATAAGTTTTTTCATCCATACCTCAACCTGTCGTTGAAGTGACTGTACATAGTTGATGATTTCATCTAGCATTACTGCCTTGTCAATGACCTAAAAGCATAGAAAGTAATAATAAACAATGTTAAAAGGATGTGATACCTAAACACAAATAACAATATGACATAGTAAATTTTCAGGTTTCACACTTAGAAGCCACCTTGCTGCATCCAGGTACAATGTGTTGAAGAAACTTCATCCTCTCACTTATCTTTTCCCTCCTCACCTGCAGTGAAAATCCAATTTAAAATTCTTCATCCAAAAAACTTCATCTTCATCACATATAAGTTCTCACAAAATCTTACTCTCTCTGCAAGGCTATGGCTATTTGTTGCTTGACCCCGGTGAGCCCTAACGTGTATGTATTCCTCCTTAGGTGGATCATAAGCTTGAGACCCCAATTTGGCATTCTTCCCGGAAGCCTTGGCTGTCGAAATTGGTTGTTGGTCTCCCTTCTGTTGATTCTCAGAATTCTCCTTTGCACCTTCACTAGGTAGTTCTTCAGCTCCATTGGCTTTATCATTATCACCATCCTAACACAAGGGATGTCAACCACAAACAACAACAATTTTGTTTAAAAATTGTTAACTCCATTCTCTTAAGTTATGATCAAATTGTTTCTTTAAAAATGGCAATAATTTTTAGTTGAGTTTTTCTGTATTGAGTAAGTTGGCTATGTGGATTTGATATTGGGGGGAAGGCTTGTAGGAAAAGTGGAAATATTGATATAGGAAGATAGGGTGGTACTGTTGGTCCTCAATTGCTGAGTCATTGTTTTAAGTTTTAATTTCTTAAAGGCTTCTGTCAGCAAGCTGTTAAGGAGCATTAATTACACCCTATTAAATGTTTCCAATGGCCTAAAACAGCATGCATTCAATGGTTTCTTGTCAATAAAATCTTTCTCTTTGTTTTTTTATACCAATGCTGAGTATACTAGTCACTATTCATGTTTCTTAATTTGTCATCAATTAAATGTATATAGACAAATATGAATTTGATTAATTAAGGTTTGACTTTAATTAAAAAAGATTAATTATTTTAATTTTAGAAATTGCAATTAGAACTAACTTGTTTGAAGTGGGGATAGGCCATGATAGTGCTGATATCTCTGCCGAAACAAAAATTATTTTTCCAAATAGGCTTATACTAAGATTCATTTTGAAATGAAATAATTCTTTCATTTTAAAGATTCAACACTGTGTAAATATAACTAACTGTCCTGGATGAAGTGATTTCTTGCTTATCCTTGGACAGAGCTAGATCTGAAACATCTCTATGGTGATGACTCCTATTTTATTTGTATTTTATTGTTAGTAGTCATCAATATCAACAACAGTATGTCTTTTCATGCAGTTTTTGGTTATGAACCGCATTCTGTTTTGCCAATTGGAGTTGTTGCGTTAGCTGACAACACACGTTTTATGCCTCTTCCTAAAATAAAAGTTCTTGCTAGCATTTACAGTAAGGCTTTTATATACCCTTTTTTATAATGAAGGTTATTGAGGATATAATTTAAAAGTTTTCTTCTCACACTTAACAAATAGATATTTTACACACCATTTTTTAGACACATATGGACATGGTTGGGCTTAACACCAGTGACAAGGAAAAGGTTTACCTCTCTGTTGGATGCTGGCTATAGTTGTATCTTGATACATGGTGGAGTGCAAGAAGCATTTCTCATGGAGCATGGTTCTGAGGTACATTGTTTTTCACTCTCATGGAGCATGGAAAATGTTGATTCTTTTAGATTAATATAAGATCATGACTGATGTGAAGTTGGAGTAATATGTTGGTATAGGCTTTTTTCCTTGCTATGCTTGTGCTTTGGCTGAATTACCATTTGACTGCCATATGTTTGATAGTCATAACACTTTGGTTTCTACCCACTCTGATATTTCGTGTCTAATTGTTATATCTAGTTTAGATAGGAAAGTGGGAAAAATACATTCTTTTGATTCTTTTATATAGGTTACAGACTGAATTTTAGGATTAGTAGCCTGAAATGTTTTAGCTATTATGACAGTATGACTTGCTAATAACACTGTTAAGTTGTATCTGATTCCTCATATTAGAGTAATGTTGAATACAAGAGAATATACAAATTGTGGATTATGCACAAGTATGAATACACTAAGAAAAAAGGTTGATCAAGCTTGTTTTATCTATTACACAAATTAGAAGCTGTTGAACCAGAAAGAAACATTCACTACAAATGCCGATAGAAACTTGGATTCCTTTTTTAAAATATGAAGAGTTACTCCCTACAGCAGGCTAGTCGTATGTAATCTCTCAAAAACAAACAAAACAAGAACAGAAATGTAGATAGTTGCAAACACTTTGAGGGGTCTGCTTCCTCCCTGCCCATGGGCCCAAAATGCTCCAGGGGGTCCTTCCCTCCCTTATATCAAGAAGTTTTTGCTGATTAATAGAATCAAATGCTTTCAACACATCAGACTTAACAATGAACAAATTAGGCATAGATGCTGATCCCTTCTTCTGGCCAACCAAAAATGGGCATAATTTTTTGTAAACATCATTGTAGTCAAACACTGAAGAACCTAGCTTGTTGGGTTCCTTGAACCGAATTCCTTTTAGAATAGTATGGGCATCACAGAGAACAGAATTGACAGACGGATAATGTTTAAACTTGGAATGGTATTTTACCTTCACCTTTGTTTTCCAATTTCCAACTCCCATAGTGGACATAAGCAGTGGCATTCTTGAAGAACCTTTCAGATTTGCCACCATCCTTACTCCATTTTCTTTTGGTTCAAGTCTAAGTTTTGAAAACCCAAATTGTCTACCTCTAAGAATATTATGTACAGCCATATCATCCAGGTAACTGTATCTCCAGACTTTGAAGCAAGCAATAGTGCTTGCAGCCAACTTTTCCCAAACTGGTTTTGTATAATAGTAAATATCTTGTTTCCCTTGCTCACTTTCAGTAACATATAAGTTTGATTGCACCAAAGAGAGAGCTAGAAAAGAGAAATACCAGAAGATCCACTTCTCCAGAAGCTTGTGTTTGACACCATGGACTGCATCATTGCAATTTTTTATTTCTTGATGAAAGAATTTATTTTTCCCTTCTATATACTTTAGAACAGAAGCATTTAGACTATTTAAAAAATATTTATTTGGTAGGAAAGGAAACAATGATATTTTAAGTTTGTGCATACATAGCTTTAAAGGGAATTTCTCAAATCTCCGTAAGTGTATGAACTTGGAAATATTTCTCCTCATTATTCTCCAAGTAGGAGCAGTACCTAATAATTCGGAAGGAAGTAAACTCTTAGAAACAGCCCATATGAAAGACACAACTTGTCTTTTTGAGCAGTATGACTTAAATGCCTCAGATTGTAAATCTATTGCTTCCACAGTATCTGCATGGTATTTAGTATCAAGCTCCTGATATTTGTTGTGCACATTTGTCTTTAATACATTGTCCTGCAGTGTAGAACTTGAACATGGTATATTTATTAATGTGTGTGTTAAACATGTTGTTAAATAAATTTTGTTTGTTGTTGTAGGTCCAAGTTATTCACTCGATAAGGTCGTAAAGGTTTATTTTGAAAGCAACAAATACTCGTTTACACAAGTGCAATTGATATACTCCCTGTTTCAGGTATGTCCTATGAAACTTAATTTACTGTCCTACTTTGATTGATTGTGTCAAGTTAGTTGTTTTTTTTTTTATCATAACATGCATTTCATTTTACAACCTTAGTTTCCGGTTCAAGGTTCAAATCAATGATTAATATGGATAGTTTGGATTAATCGTTGAATTGAATCTTGAATTGTCCGTTTGGACAGTTTGAGAAGTAATGCATTTTATGCAACATTCATACATGGACATTACGTATGGTTTTGTTATATTTAATGAAATTTCGGTCCCCTGCATTGTGCTTTGTTCTCTGGGTACATACAGATTGCGGCTGATTAACACCTCCGCTATCATGTCATGTACTTGGAGACCAATGCGAAATGCTGCCGAAATTTCATTAAATTAATGAAAGCTTATGTAGTGTCAATGCATGAATGTTGCATAAAAGCCTACTTCTTGAATGGGATAGGGCCACACCTGTTTGTATACATGACATTCATAAACATGCATATCACATTTTTAATTTGTAAGTAAAACAGCAGATGGAATTCTTGGATCGCAGTTGAATGAAAGCTCCACGAATTACGAATGAGTATGAAAATGGTGTTGAACAATTTCTTCAATTTACTAGCCAAAATGCACCATCGTTGAGGGGCAAATTTTATTGTCCTTGTGTCAAATGTTTGAATGGGAGACGGCAATCCATAGATGACATCAGAACTCATCTAATATGTGATGGCATCATTCCAACTTATACAAAGTGGATATGGCATGGTGAATTGCCGGGCACGCAGGCAGGGAATGAAACTACAACCGTTGATGTCAACAACGAGGATCGTATAGAAGACATGATTCGCAACCTGGGCGAAGAAGTTTTTCGCCAAGCCTAATCATCGACATATTCTAAATTGGAGTTTGATTCAAAGATCCCTTTGTATGATGGTTGCACGTCCTTCACATGGTTGTCAGCGGTGTTGTCTTTGGTTAACTTGAAGGCCAGATTTGGGTGGAGTGACAAAAGTTTCACTGAATTGCTTGTACTATTAAAGAAGATGCTTCCTGAAGAAAACACCCTCCCCAAGACTCACTACGAAGCAAAAAAGATTTTATGCCCTATGGGTATGCAGTACCTGAAAATTCATGCATGCCCTAATGATTGCATCCTGTATCGACATGAGTATGCGGATTTGCGCAGCTGCCCAACTTGTGGGTCCTCTAGATACAAATTAACTGATGATGACGGCAATGATGAAACAAACTCATTTAGTGGTCGGTCCGCAAAGGTCTGTTGGTATCTTTCCATAATTCCAAGGTTTAAGCGGTTGTTTGCCAATGCAAATGATGCCAAAAACCTTACTTGGCATGCATATGGGAGGAATAATGATGGAAATCTCCGACACCCCGTCGATTCTCCTCAATGGAAGGCCATTGACCGTATGTACCCACATTTTGCCAGTGACCCAAGAAACCTCAGGCTTGCACTAGCTTCTGACGGAATGAATCCTTTTGGTAGCCTATCCACTAACCACAGTTCGTGGCCAGTGTTGCTTATGATTTACAACCTCCATCCTTTGTTGTGCACTAAGCAAAAATACATAATGTTGTGTATGATGATAGCTGGTCCACGACAACCAGGAAATGATATCGATGTGTACTTGGCACCGTTGATTGAAGACTTGAAACAACTGTGGGTTGATGGGGTTGATGTGTTTGATGGGCATCTACAGGAGACTTTTAGGATGCATGCCATGGTCTTCTGTACAATTAATGACTTTCTAGCATACGGGAATTTGAGTGGATATAGTGTCAAAGGACATCACGCATGTCCTATATGTGAAAAAAATACTAGCTTTGTCCAACTAAAACATGGAAGGAACACAATATATACAAGGCATCGTAGATTCCTCCAACCGTATCACCCTTATAGACGATTGAAGAAGGCTTTTTATGGTTGTCAAGAAAATGAATTGGCACCTACAGCGTTATCAGGAAAAGAAGTATATGATCGTGTGAAGGAAATCTTGAATGTTTTTGGGAAAACCCAACAGAAGGAAGCATCTGAGAAGCAAATTTGGAAGAAAAAATCCATATTTTTTTATCTTCCATATTGGTCCGATTTGGATGTCAGACATTGTATAGACCTAATGCATGTTGAGAAAAATGTTTGTGACAGTTTGATTGGCACCCTCCTGAACATTCAAGGGAAGACCAAGGATAACTTGAAATCTCGGCAAGATTTGGTTGAGATGGGTATACGACACCAATTGCATCCAATTGAACAAGGTGGAAAAACGTATTTGCCCCCTGCAAGCCACACTTTGTCTACAAGAGAAAAAAAACAATTCTGCCAGTGTTTGCGAACAATAAAAGTCCCACAAGGATACTCTTCTAATATAAAGAGTCTTGTATCGATGAAGGAGCTGAAATTGGTTGGGTTGAAGTCTCATGATTGTCATGTGTTGATGCAACAAATATTGCCTGTTGCAATACGAGGTATATTGCCTGAAAAAGTTAGGGTTGCAATTACTCGTTTGTGCTTCTTGTTTAATTCATTTTGTAACAAAGTCATTGACCCCCACGATTTGGTTGATTTGGAGAACGAGGCTGCCGTTGTACTTTGTCAGTTGGAGATGTTTTTTCCTCCATCCTTTTTTGATATAATGGTCCACCTAATTGTTCACTTAGTCAAGGAGATAAGGTTGTGTGGTCCAGTTTTTCTTCGATGGATGTATCCTATTGAGCGTTACATGAAAGTGTTGAAAAGTTATACCAAGAATCAGCACCGTCCAGAAACTTCCATTGTTGAAAGATATGTTGCCGAAGAAAGTATTGAGTTTTGTTCGGAGTACATCGATGCACTTAAACCTGTTGGGATTCCACAAAGTCGTCATCACCTGTCAATGGGAGGTAAGGGAACAAGTGGATACAATGTAGTAACACTTACTCGACAACAGGTTGCACAAGCACATTTGTATGTTTTGAATAACACAAAAGATGTTTTGCCTTACATAGAAAGGCACAAACAATTTTTACAAGAGTATCACCCAAGAATGAACTTCATGAAGGTGTTACAGGAACAAAACAGAACGTTTGTTACATGGTTTAAACAACAAATACTTTCTGATGATAGTGCTTCGAAGACTTTAAAACTGTTAGTTGTTGGCCCAAATCTCAATGTTCCCACTTGGAAGGGGTATGACATCAACAAGACGATCATAGTACTGTGCAGAATAGTGGGGTCAGTGTTGATGCGGCTTCAGAGCACTTTTGTGGACCATCTGATAACAATCTAATTCAAGCTACGATGCCTTACTTTGGAGTCATTCAAGAAATATGGGAGCTTGATTATACTGCCTTCAGAGTACCTGTGTTTAAGTGTCGGTGGGTAAACGGTAATACTGGTGTACATCAAGATCCATTCAGATTTACTTTAGTAGAACTTGACAAGGTCGGTTACAAGGACGAGCCTTTTATCATGGCAGAACAAGCCAGACAGGTGTTTTATGTCTAGGATCCGTGTGATGGCAGATTTTCTGTGGTGTTACGTGGAAGAGCGTCGGGCACGACTAACCAAAAGGATGAAGGTATATTTGAAATTAGTGACATACTTGGTTTCTTAACAAGGATACCTTCCACCAAGAGGTTGACGATGAACATGCAATTCGTGTTGACCATGATGAAGGTTTATGGGAGAACATTACAAATATTTTGATGTTGCAAGTTATAAAATTTAATAGACTTCCTTATGTTTTTCAGGTTGATGGAAACACCTCCTTTGTCCCCTGTTACTTCTAACGATTGCTCAAATTCCACATCTACGAGGAGTAGACAATCCACCAAGCTGCGAAGGTTGACATTGAGAACCTTTGATGAGGCTAGCCCAACGGTACATGTCAACCCTAATACTGGGAGAGGATCTGACAACCACAAAGAAAGGTTCCACAGCTATCTTGGTGTCGTTGCAAGAGAGAAGATTCCTATAACACATTGCAATTGGAGAGATGTACCGGACACCTTGAAGGATCTAGTATGGGATGATATTTTGGTATGTGTGAGTACTTATTATTTCTTTGATGTTATTGAACTGACTTTAAAATGCCTTGTAAATGAGTTACTATTTTCTGTCACTCGTTTGTGCAGGCTAAATTTGATATTCCGGAACATGTCCAGGCAAAGAAGAAAGTTATGACATTGGTTGGCACTAGATGGAGACAATTTAAGTCTACCCTAACTAGTAAATACATCTATGCTGACCCAAACCGGCAACGAAAACATGACTCATTACTTATGTTTGGTCTGGACACACAAACATGGCAACAATTTGTTGAAACCCGAAAATCCCTAAACTGGCAGATAAACAAAAAATGTTTTTCAAATGAATTATAAGCCATTGTGAATGACATGGGATTGAAAGTAGGATAGTAACGAATACTTTTTATTACAGGGAGTTAGGAAAAAAGCACAAGAAACTCAGAAATTGAATGACTGCCCACATGTGTTGTCGCGTGGAGGCTATGATTTGCTTGAAAAGAAGCTTATGGATGAAAAGATTAAAAAACGGCAACAGGATGCAATGAATTCCGAAGATTCATCATCTGTCATGCGTCCTCCTTCTCCCATTCCAAGACAGCTGAAGTGGAAGATGGCCAGAACCAAAAAATATGGCAGTATGACATCTGTGGCAGCACAAGAAATAGCGGAAAAAATTGTGAGTATTTTCGAATGCGTTAGTTAGCTACATTTATTTGTATTTTATGTCAAATTTAGTGCCCTGTTCATGTCATGTATGTAGGACTCTTTAGAGGAACAAGCCACACAAGGCGCATTTGTTCCCCAAGGTCAAGATGACATACTAAATACTGCCATTGGAAAAAAGGATCACCCTGGTCGTGTTCGCGGAGAAGTGACAGGGGTGACAATCAGACAATACTTTGGGTCCACTTCACGTGCATCCAGTGGTTCTTCTGCATCCATCAGTCCACAACAATTGGTTGCACTTGTCAAACACATTAAGGAAGAATGCAAAAGAGAGTTAAAGGAAGAAATAAAGCTTGAGTTGTCTCAAATGGCCTCACCGATGTCAAACCCAGTTCAGCCAGACATAGAAAATCTAGTGGCCAGAGTCAACACAAAGGGGAGTTGTGCAGAAAATGAAGCCAACCCTTCTGCCGGACAAAAAGGTGAGGCTGTTAGCCTGTGAATGGGGTTGTATGTACAATGTAAGGATTCAACACGACTAGTGGCAATGGGCAAAATTTGTGATGGGAAGTCCACCATTCACAATGTAGAATATGCAGATGATGTTGTGAGGGTTACTGTTTCGACCGTTATCGACGGGGAAGCCCACGTTCCTTTCCCGAATGCAGAGATTAAAAAGGTCAGCGACACCGTAAACACATTTGTTGCATGGCCAAAAAATCTTGTGAAGCCAGTGTCACATCAGGTACCTCTCCTAATAATTGAAATTACATACACATGGTTTGTTTTAATGCAAATAAAAGGTCAATTTTTGTTGGGATTAACATACATATGTTTTACACATTTAGGATCCACAAAAGTGTCCAAATAATGAGATTCAAGCGGTTTCAAGTCCAACTAGTAGTGGAAGTGAGATTGATGAGTTGGATGATTTGGTGAAGGTTGTACCTGATGTTTATTACAAACCGGTAGCGGTGCGTTGGAAAGGGTCAACATTTGGCCATCCAAATGTTGAATCCACGTTGTTCATAACATTTTCAGATGTCAATGAAATTCTAGCAGGGGACGGGTGTTTGAACATATCCGTAATGCAATTGTGGATCATGTAAGTCAATGTGTAGTTTTGGTATTCGTTATAATAAGTTATCATTCACAACGTACAAATAAATCTGTTCCTCATGATGCAAATGCGAGAATTTGATAGGTATATGGCGGAGTGGACCTCATCCTTGGTAAAATCATCGGTGTATGCATTTTTTGAGCCTTAATCAATACACAATGTGAAGGACAGACGTGTAGAAACTCAGGAATACATTGACAAATGGATGCAGGATTCCCAAATAGAGTTGTACCTAGGAACATACTTGAATCAGTAAGTAAAATGTTTTATTAGTAGTATTTGGAAATGACCGTGCTACATGAAGGTAACATTATGTTCGAAATATGCAGGGCCCATTGGCAGCTTTTTATTCTGTGTCCTAAAGACCATACCATCGTATGGCTGTGTTCATTGCGTAAGAAGCCAGATGTTCACATCAAAACCGTAATTAATAAGTAATATGTTCAGCACGCGATACATGAAATAGGTTGACATATCATTTATGCTTTAACAACAATTCTAATGTTTGTCAATGTTGTCCAGTGCAATGAAGAAATTGAAGACCACAACAGGCGATAAACCAAATCCACCTCCACCCACCTAGATTGAGTTAAAGGTTACAATTTTCATTAAGCCGACATATCCATGTACTGATATTTAACAATTGTTTGATTGAAACAACTTAATTTGTTTGTTTACTTATGTTTTAGAGCCATGTTCAACCCGGAGGATATGAGTGTGGGTATTACGTAATGTATTGGATGTGGAAAATAATTATAGGGGATCTGAAGAATGACTGGAGCAAGGTATAATTATATTAACACCTTCAAAATTCATCAACCTAAATGAATATATATGTGTCAATGACATTAAACTAAATTCATATTTCGTCTACTAATATTGCAGTGGTTTCATGATGGAACACCGTTGGCTGTTGAACAATGGAACAGTTATAAGAAAGAAATGGGCAACTTTTTTTTTGGAAGTTAAATGTGCAATGGAAGATTCCTCATTCAACCACTTGTTACATTTGAATGAGCCTTAATTTTATAGTTGGTTATGTTTTATAATTGTAGAACTTGCGGTACATTATGAACATTGTTAGACACACGACAATTGTTGGTGATTTCCTTGTCATGTTTGTCAATGTTTATGAATGACATGGATCATTTTATTACAATTGTCATCTGATTGGTATTTAAATTGGGTTATTGATTGGTTTGTGTGTTGTTGGAAATGTGAATGTTTCACATTTCTTGGGAATAGTTATACGGACACACGAAGGAAATGATGAAGACCTAGTCTTCAGATTATTAATTGCTTTTATTGTTCCGTGATAGTTTTGACTCAAATAGTGCACTTGATAAATCTTTAAATGGGAAAGAAAAGCAAATATGTTAATTGAACATGGAAGAGATGAACATTTTAATGAAGTCAACATACTTACTGTCATGCTCAATGAAAAAGGTAATATTTTGGATGTTCAATGTCTACTTATGATTTTCTTCATGTGTAACATGAATGCATTATAACTGATTGTCATTTTGGTTGTCCAAGGTACTGTTTTAAAGACTGGGAAGTGGCTACAATTGGGGAAGAGTTGGGTAACCAGCTGATGGAATTCAAATGCTGCAGAAGGTGATGTTCCTTTAACATTCTGCAGTTTAAATGAAGGGGTTTGTACCATGATCTCAATGCCTACAGGATCTTGTTTGATCATGTATAATTGGTGGTTAATAAATGCTTCAAACACTTAACTAAATCTTGTTTCTTCCTATTTGTAACTTGGACTGGCTTGTGTTGTATACAGAGGATGGTAATCCCAGGTTGTCTTGCTTTGATCTCATGAAGAATAGTAGAGATGGCAAGAGTTAGAGTACGAACCTGGCTTTGACCCCTCCTGAGTACTTAAGGACTGGTAAATCAATTTTCCTTAGATGAGGGAAACATATGTGGGGTTATTTTGCGTATGCTTACTTATCCATGCAGTCACTGTTATCTGGTACATTTGGGTTTTTATGCAGGTAGAGTGACTGCAGAGAGTGTGGTTTACAGTTTTGGAGCTTTGCTGCTAGATCTCTTGAGTGGTAAACATATTCCACCAAGCCATGTAAGTTTTTCCTCTCCGAGCCTGTTCTGAAACTCTCCTTCTGCTAGCACTTCCAGTTTCATCTGGTTTTGCTGTAAACTTCCCAGCAAAGGACGAGGTACCCTCATCTACATTCTTCTTCAACTTCTGGTTGGCATCAAACAACTTTGTCATGGCTTGTGGAGTATCTTCAAGCTGTCCTTTGACGGTATCATACTCACTATCTTATTAGCTGTTTCCCACAATTCAAGCATCTGATCATCATTCTCGAGAGTTCCTGTCCTACTTATCCCGTTTGAACATTCAGACATTTGATCAAGCATGATGTCTTTTGGCAGAACTTCAATTTCTGCCACAGGGACATCTGACACTTATTTTTTTGCCAACTGTTCACCAGAAGGTGTGCTTCGATACTGCTCCTTTGCTTCATCAATCTCAGTAACATACTTGCTTGCCTGAATACTTCCTTGGTGCCAGCTGATTCCAGATTTTAATACTTGAATCTCTCTCATTTCATCCTTAGTTTTGAAACTTTCATTCATCTGTTAAACAACCATTTCAATTGCACTGATCCTTTTCTGCAAGTATTGGAAGTCTGGAAGTGCATCTGTTGCCATAGCATTCTGATCTTCAATTTTGAAAGTTAAGCAAACGGATGTTATTGATTATTTTTTTCTTCATTCTTGGTCTTATGATCCCCATTTTCCAAATTCTTGGCTTTTGCAATGTATATTCAATATACACCTAAAGTGAACAATGTTATTACAAATAATTTCATCCAAAAGTAACAGTAACACACATCTGCTGCTTATGTCATTGTGTTTCTCCTTCAGAGCACCTAGTGCTTATGACTGAGGCTCCAGTCAATCCAAATGCCAACAGACCAAAAATGACCCAAATCATGTTTGAGACGATCAATGTGTCTGCCATGTATGTGGTCATCCAGGCTGTCCTCTCCCTACATGCAAGTGGTCGCACAACTGGTTTGTATTTGTATGCATCTGTTTCAAGTCATAGTTCTGTCATCATATCGTTCTATCCCTGAATCAAATACTTTCTGAAACAGGTATTGTTTTGGACTCTGCTGATGGTGTGAGTCACACTGTGCCAATGTTTTCGGGCTATGCTGCTAGAATTCATGAGACCACCTACAAGGTAAGAAAAGAGGTGTTTATTTCTTTCTATAAATTATCAGCCTTGCTCCCTATTATTATTGTTATTATTCAATTTTAGTCTTTGATGTGACTGTTTTAGTCTCTATAAAATCGTAAACTTGTTAAGTGATATAGGTCCATTTTATATTGGAAGATTTTGATTTCAGCCTCTGTAATTCAGGAAACATCAACCTTGTTTTCTAATATTTGTTAGCATAGGGGACAAAACTAAAAGAAAAATTAACAGGGATCAAACCCAACTAGAACTTTTGCTAGTCTAGGGAATTAAAACCAAAAGATGTGTATATTATGGGAACAAAAAAGTCAATTAAGCCCTTAAAAGTCATTGGAAATTTGAATCTGTCATATAACTAAAATTAGTTAAAAAAAATTGATAAAAGTATTTTCTAATAATAAAAAGTTTTAATCACCAACCAATAACCAAAATTAATATAATGAGTACAAACCTGCTAAAACATATCAATAGAATTATCCAAGATGGTAATGGTTAGTACCATAAAGAATGCATCATGTTCTGAGAACTATGATTTTATTATAGAATTGGCACTGAAGATCACATGAAGAGATGAAGTGTAGCCTTGAACAATTGGGCACTGCACGTGGGGGTAATATCTCCATTTGACTCAACCTTTTTATTAAACAAATTAGATTAGGACATGCTTTAGAAAGGTTAGGCCATAGACCCATATTTAAGATCCAGCCTATTTAATCAAAATCTAGGATACACTTTTGTTCTCTTCACGAGCAGCCAAGTCTCAATTTTTAGTTTTTTTCTTATAGTAACATGACAAAAAGTCAATTGTGTTTTCTTGTAAATTCCTTTTTAGTTCTTTTTCTTATACTTGGAAGCAGCTCAATTTGTTAGCAAATTTTATGTTTTAAGCAATTCTAGTGCAGATTTCATGGATGGAGAAGTTTCTTCAAAAGGGAACTGAGATCACTGCCCCTGTGCCGATGGCTCCTCCTGGAACTACTGGACTCGGGGGTTTTGAAGTTCCTTTGTCAAAAGGAAGTACTCAGCGATCTGATGCTAGTGCTCTAAATGTTGGTGTCCTACATCTAGTACCCACTTTAGAGGTGTTTCTATTGTTAGCAAACCTGAAAATGTATGTATCATACTCAATATGGCCCTTCATTATGTGATGTGCTTCACCTTTGCAAACTGACACAACTTCTATCCTGTTAGAAGCCATTGGAGCTATCCTACAGGGTCAAATTGAGGTGATGTTTGTCACACATCTAGCAATTGAATGGCAATAATAATGGCCTGAAAAGAAAGGGAGCTCCAAACCAGGTTCTTACGTATTCTTTCCTTAGTGTTTGCTGTTATTTATGTTCTTGCCATCGCCTTTGTTGTCACATTAGTTCCTCAAACCAAAAGGGAAGTTGTTGGGTTAGATATAGATGATGTTTCAGAATGAATATGAGATTCAAGGGAAAGAAATGGATCTAGGAGATATTGAACAACTTGTGCAGAACAAAATTGGTTTAACAAACTAATTCATTAATTAGCCCTTGCCTTGATATGAGCTGAGGACACAAGGAAACATGAAGATAAAATGCACTCTAAACTTTTCTTGGTTGTACAATATTGTTCTAATTTTTCTTTATGTACATTAAAGGTAATCATAGCATTGTATACTACAGAGGGGATTTCTGAGTAAAAAATTTCCAATGACAAAATGATGTTGTATTGAATAACTTATCAATTTGCAAAAGATTATTAGGACACCAAAAATCTAATTGAGACTGGTAACAATAGCTTTCATTATGTTTTAGTATGCTTATTGTATGATTCAGTCTTTATTTATGTTAAAACTAAAGTTTTTATCCTTTACTGGTCAAATTTTGTTTAGGCTTAATCTTGAAACACTAAAAGAAACACAAATGTTATCCTTGGAATTTCAATCAGCCAGGCTAGTTAATATTCTGGTTTAGAACATGAAATTGAAGATCATCCTTCTGAATCAGCAATCAGCCAGGCTAGAATATGAACCTTACACTGCCTTCTTGATTATAAAGTTATAACTCAACTATTAGAAATTATAACTCAACCAAGAAGTCAAGACAAGAGGTGGCAATACAAATTAAAATGTACAAAGATGCGACCGATTATAGACATAGACAGAGATCTTCCTTCTTGTCTTGGAAAATACTGTACTGCTTTAACTAATTAGTTATCAAGTGGGAAGGAATTAACTTGTTCACACCTTTGTTTGCTTGGAAAACAAAAAGAGGGGGCAGCAAATCTTTTCTGATTCCATGTTACCTTTGGTTTTTAATTTAGTATTAAATTAAATGCTTTCTTTCAATAAAGAAGTAGGCAATTGTGTGTATCTCTTGTTGTGATCGGTTGCCAAATGTACCAGCAAAGCTTCCATTTCCTATTGTGACTTATGAGTTATCTTGGTAATTAACTTTGGAGTTGTGTTCTACTGATTTGGGTGTCCATTTTTCAGATTGCTCTCGCAAACACCAAGATGTCTGTGGTGTTTTACTCCATGGTGTTGTTGATTATCAACAATTGCATTGAAGTGGTTTCAGTGAGAGGAGATTATCACAGAACTGGATTCCATTTCCAGCCCCTTAAAAACTGGATGAACGGTTAGTATGAAGACTTTATTTATGGTCCTGTATTTTCGTTTTTGCATATCTGCCATATTCTGTAGTCAGTTTTATTAACAAAATAGCTGCATATTTAACTTAAAATATATAAATATTTTATTAAATATATAAATTTCTTACACTCAAACAATAAATATATATAGTTCCTTCTTTGTATTAAATAATAATAGAACCTACTTTGAATGTACACATACACGTGTATACCATCAAATTAGTATGCTTGGTGGAATTTATTATTTGTTGTGCTCCTTGTGTAATTTATGTTAATGTAAATAAGAGAATAATAAATAAAATGTCTAAAACTATGGAGGCAGAAATAAGAGAACAAATTTCCTTTATGCAAGCTAATAATTTGAGGGACATCTCAATGGAAAAAAAAAAGTTGTACATTATACTTTTAAAAAAAAATGATAATTGAAGCCGTGAGTAGTGGTGAGTGGCATCTGTGAGTGACTGGAATCCAGGTGGTATTTCCAGGCCTTATGGCTTCTAACTTAATTTAACAAACTAAATGAAATGACATGATAATAATTGTATGAGATTTAAATTCTGGAGAATAAAAAAACCTTACTTATAATTGTTTAATAAGGAAATTTAGAATAATAATGTCTTTAATCTACATCTTAGCTATGGTAAGTCAATGCATATCCTTAAATTGTATACATGCATATGTTATTTTTACCTTTTTATTGGCAAATTCTTGTTCTGTGGAATTGGTATTGCTTCTTGAACCATTTATTTTCTAATATGCTTTTTCTGCTAACTGGTTTGAGTCATGACACATGAAGGAAAACTGGCCAAGTTACCAAAATCTTCATCTCAGTGATGCTTCTTGTTTTTCTTTTTTGACAGATTGATGAGGCTTTGCAAGAGGGGATTGATGCCTTGAAGCTCCTGCATTTGAACTGTGGAAAGATTATGGATGATTTTGTATGGCTTGATATGATCTCGGTTCCATTAGGCTTTTGAAGATTGTTTTTGGTTCCGAAGTGGTACATACTATTTTTGGGGTTATTTTCTTCCCATTCTGTATGTTGTGGGAAATCGGATGTTTGGTTGATTTTAAACTCTCAGGATTCTTAACTCTGGTTAGTTACAGCATATCATGTTATAAGTGTTAGTAGTGTTTTGTATTTTCTAGCATTTTGTAACATAGTATTGGTACAATAATCTGGATGTTGTAATGGTTTTAGGTTATGTGATGTTGTAATTCAAATAGAAAATGTTAAATGATTTTAATATATGTTGTGGTTTTAATGGATGTATTAAATGATTCGTAGGTGTAAAATAATTTAAAACGATTTATAAACAAACAATTTATAAAAAAAAAAAAATACAAACGAAGACGGTTATTTAGGAAAACCGTCATCGTAGGTTGACTTACAATGACGGTTTTCTCGTAATAACCGTCTTCGTATATGTTTCAAAAAAAAATTGAACTAAAAAGAAACGATGACGGTTATTAGAAGAAAACCGTCATCGTATGTCAAGCTACGATGACGGTTTTTTAATAACCGTCTATGTAGCTTTTTAATTTTTAAAAAAATTAAAATTGAAATTAAACACTTACAAAGACTGTTGTTTAGGAAAACCGTCATCGTAGATTTACATACGATGACGGTTTTCCTAAATAACCGTCTTCGTAGGTGTTTAATTTTAAAAAAATTAAATTGAAATTAAAAACCTAAGATGATGGTTATTAAGGAAAACCATCGTCGTAGCAGGACTTACGATGACGGTTAATCCGTAATAACCGACATCGTAGGTTTTTAATTTTTAAAAAAAATATAATTGAAATAAAAAAAATGAAGACGGTTATTAAGAAAAACCGTCATCGTATGTCAACCTACGATGACGGTTTTCCTTAATAACCGTCTTCGTAGGTATTTAATTTTAAAAAAATTAAATTGAAATTAAAAACCTACGATGGCGGTTATTACCAGAAACTGTCATTGTAGCATAACTTACGATGACGGTTAATTCGTATTAACAGTCATCGTAGGTTTTTAATTTAAAAACAAAAATAAAATTGAAATAAAATAAAAACGAAGACGGTTCTTAAGAAAAATTGTCATCGTATGTCAACCTACGATGACAATTTTTCTTAACAACCGTCTTCGTAGGTATTTAATTTAAAAAATAATTAAATAAATAATTATATACGATGACGGTTTTTCTAACCGTCGTCGAAGGTGCTTCCTTTTAACGACACCCACAACAATGACGGTTCAACAACCGTCATCGTAGGGGTAAAACAACCGTAATTAAAAGTCCCGTGTGTAGTAGTGTAGGCCTGGGCAAAAAAATTTAGTATCTAATTGTGATCTAAAAATTGATCTAGTTTAATCCATTTTGTTTATTTTTAACAGATCAATTTTTTTTTATCACATTTGTATTTTATATCCATTTACAAATCTGAAATCCACTTTCTTATTATACAGATTTTAAATGAAAATCCAAAGTCCATTTTTTATAGCTTTTATAATCTGCGGCATCTTCTCTCACAACTTCAAACTCCAAAGTGCGTTGTCCTGTGCCTTCCTCTCTTTCAACCTCCCATAACTCTCTCTATCTTCACGAAATCTCCTTGTCACATCCTCTGTTACGAATCTTTTTTGTCTCACCATTTTGTTTTTTTCCTATTCTTTCATCATTTTAATGCTACACAATTTTTTAAAAGAATAAAAAAAAGTAACGTTTATAAATAAGAAAATTATTTTATGAAAGAAATAAATTTTATAACATGAAACTAAATTTCAATAAATATATTATTTGTTATTTTTATTTTGTTTAACATTATTTTCAACATAAGAAAGTTACGTAAATAGTATTTTAATATACTTAACAATTAGTATTTATACAATATCTTAAAACTTTTCAATGTATTAAATAATATTTATATTTTCTTATTCTAAATATTATTTATTTATTTATAAAAATAGTAAATATCCTTAAAATATTTATTGAGAAAATCAACAAAACAACTTAAATAAAAGGTATTCTAAAGATATTCATTAAAATGCA
>PYAF01006273.1:4187-20551 GCA_007407185.1 Glycine tomentella | reverse complement strand
TTGAAGCTTCATTGATTCATTCAAAGCATAAGGAAAGGATTGCATATGTGTTGGTAATCTGTCATTAAACCTGTGATTCATTCATGTGCATTCATTCTTGGATTATCAGGTGATATCTTTCCTTGTCTTTGAAGGTGTAAATTGTTTCTTTGAATATTTGTAAAGATAACTCTATTGTAAATGGGTTTCTTGCAAGTGTGGAGATAGTGTTTCTCTAGATTCAGCTAAGTAGTGTTCTCAATGTGAGTTTTGGTCTCTAAGAGTCTAATAGGGTTTTAGACTTCTGAACTTTATCTAGGGTTGATAAAGAGAGGCTTGTAAAATTGCTTGTAAGGATATTTTTGCAATAGTGAAACTCTACTTTAGTGTTGAGTGGAAGAACTGGATGTAGCCTCATAGGGTTTGAGGTGAACCAGTATAAAAATCTGTGGTTTATCTTTCTTTTCTCAATTACTTTGTTTGTGAACCAATTTCATTGCACAGAATACTATACTTTGTTTTCTATGGTTCTTGAAAAGGGGAGTTGATTGAATATTAATTCTTGGTTTTGAAAACAATTTTGAAAGTGATAAAGATCCTGTGATAACTCTGATTTAAAATTTTATTTGGCCAAGGTTCAACCAATTCAGCCCCCCTCTTGGTTGTTTGAAGTGTTCCTTTGTTTTTCATTCTCAATGTGAGAAATAAAAACCACGCGACCGATCTCAGAGTCCACCCAAATTCTTCACTATCAATAAAGTGAGATTACAAAATGTTTCCAACAACCATTACAATCAACAGACAACTTCAACAAAAAATTGTACCAAACCATCACAAGAGGCAAACATACAAAATAGGATTTTGTACGAAAATAATTTCTACCACCAGAAATAACAAGAAAACAAATCCCAACGGTCAAACTGACTTATTGCAAGAGAGGAACACACTGATCAAATTTGAGGACAATCCAACGGTTGAGCAAAGAGATAACTCTTTCTCAATATCACTGCCTGAAACAAGACAAAATAGAGCAAGAATTTTGATTACCTCTATTTGCAGTTGAAACAATCCCTCTTGGAACAATTCAATGAATGATCCAAATGGTCATAATGTAGAAACAGATTTCAGTAACGTCTCCTCAATTTTGAATGCGATCCAACGGTTAGTGTGAGAGAAATGTCCCTCGCAATAACGTTTCACGCTTCAGAAAATGGTTTCATAATCAGTTCGGTTTGGGAATTTCTGGTGATGCTACAAGCCTTTATTCACGAAACCAACCGTTAGATATTAATATTAGTGAGTCATGAACCTGCTTAAAAGGTTTCACCAAGATCTAACGGTTAGAAAAGGGGATAGAGAAGATTGAAGGATGACAGTTTCTACCATTCTCCACATGTGAATTTTGGTGGTTTCTTTCTCTTCTCATTTTCCCTCTCTTGTGGTTTCAAATTAACCGCCAACCTCTTAAAAGAAATAACTGCTGGCCTATTAGAAGAAGGAACCCTAGTATTTCCTTATTGGACTGGACTTGACTTGGGATTCAAGCCTAACAAATCTCCCCCTCCAGTCCAATGAAGGAGATTCCAAACATCAATCATCAAGTGAAATTAATACCGACAACAATTAACTTGTTGGAAAATCGAGAGGGGTAAATATCGGAGAGATTTTACACCAATAGATCATGAGTAACCATATAAGTGAACTAGGCACCACTCCTTACTTATATGGTGCTCAACTTTTCTATTTTTATCTGATGTGAGACTTTAACTCACACTTGTACTCCAACAATCTCTCCCTCAAAGTGTGAGTCTCTTCCACATGGTAGTCTCCCCCTCGAACGGAATTCATTTTCAATATTGACAAGTAGTGGCCCTCAGAGCTTATGCTCTAGTACCTTGTACTACCGCAACACTTGCGGGACTCGTTGCCTGGCCTCTATGCATGGACTCACCCGCTAGGAAGACTTTCGATACAACGGATCTCCATGTCCATGGATCCACAAACACCTTTTTACTTGTTCGAGCCGGTCACCATGTCGAACCATCGACTTTAACTTCTCAAAAGTTTCTTCTCTACTGGATCATAGAACCTGTAGCCAAACTCATCAAGTCCATATCCAATAAACACGCACTGTCTTGTTTTAACATCAAGTTTGGATCTCTCATCTTTGGGGATATGCACAAAAGCCTTGCACCCAAAGACACGCAAATGGTCATAGGAAATATTCCTGCCAGTCCAAACTTTCTCCGGAACATCAAATTGCAATGGAACGCATGGTGTGAGATATGTCTGAAAAACGATAAGAATACTTCAACACAACCAAGAGGGGGGGTGAATTGGTTGAACCTTGGCCAATTAAAATTTTAAAATCAAAGTTACCACAGAAACTTTATCACTTTCAAAAAATTATTTCAAAACCAAGAATCAATATTCAATCAAATTTCTTTTACAAGAAGAATAGAAAACAGAGTATAATTTTCTGTGCAATGAAATTGATTCACAAACAAAGCAATTAAGAGATTAATAGATAAGAAGAAAGATTAGTCCAGATTTTTATACTGGTTCACCTCAAACCCTATGAGGCTACATCCAGTTCTTCTACTCAACACTAGAGTAGAGTTTCACTATTGTAAAAATATTCTTACAAGCAAATTTACAAGCCTCTCTTCATCAACCCTAGATGAAGTTCAGAGATCCAAAATCCTATTAGATCCTTAGAGACCAAAACCCACACTGAGAACACTACTCAGCTGTCTTTTAGAGAAACACTATCTCACACTTGCAAGAAACTCAATTACAATAGACTAATCCTTACAAATATCCAAAGAACAGTTTACACCATCAAAGAATAAGGAAAACTATCACCTGATAATCAAAGAATGAATGCACATAAATGAATCACAGGTTTGATGACAGATTATCAACACATATGCAACCTTTTCCTTATGCTTTGAATGAATGAAGCTTTACCTTCTTGAATCAAAAACCCATATGAGATTTTGTGAAGCTAAGTATGTTTAGAACTCAGAGAAACTCACTAATGAAAGCTCAGAATGTTTGTGAAAGCCCATAATTCGAAAAATCAAAAGTTACAAACTTCAGAGAAGTGAGTTCTATTTATAACAGATTTTCAACTGAAAATAATCGATTAAACATGCTCCTGTAATCAATTATTTACCATTTGTAATCGATTAAATCAAGACTGTAATCGATTAAAATACTCCTAATAATTTCTGGGTTTGGGCTATGAACAATATAATCGATTATTCCGTGAAGTAATCGATTAAACCAGTCAGTCATATTTTCCTAAATGAGCTTAGTAATTGATTAATACGATATGTAATCGATTAAGACAGTGAACTATGTTTTTTCTAACTCTATATGCATAGGCTTGTAATCGATTACCAACTCTATGTAATCGATTAAGACAGAGAGTTCCATTTTGCATAAAAAGCCTTAGTAATCGATTAAACCGATATGTAATCGATTACAATGATCATGATTTGTTTTCTAAAGGCACGAAGAACAAAATAATCGATTTCAGTATATGTGTAATCGATTACTTCAGTAAAACTTTGTTTTTCCAAAAACTTTACTTTTTAAATGCCTTAGTTATATACTGCCTTTGATTAAACCTTTTAATCTAATGATCCTAAATGAATGATTAATGCATGATGTGCAAAATTGGATTATCAGATCATATACTTCCTTTTACAATTAATCAAATTGGTCTTCAATGCTTTCCATGGAACTTTGCCTTTGAGCATGTTGAAAGCACAAAACTTTTGAGCCTTTGATTCTTGTTCATTGATGCTTGGCTTCTCTTGAATCAACAATGTCTTCCTTGAATGATCATCTATGAAAGTGACAAAATAAAGAGTGCCACCAAGTGTTTTTGTCTTCATAGGACCACAAACATCAAAGTATACTAAATCAAGTGTAGTTGGCATTCTTGAAGGAGGGGAACTCTTGAATGCAACTCTATTTTGCTTTCCTGCTAAGCAATGAGAACACTTCTTCAATGGTGTTTTCTTCAATCCTGGAAGTTGCTCCTTGTTCGCTAAAAGAGTCAAGCCTTTCTCACTAATGTGACTAAGCCACTTGTGCAACAACTCCATTGTATCTTCATCTTCTACAGCATTAATTTTCCTTGTAGAGATCCTTGCATGTGTAATATACAATGATGAACACTTCTTGCCTCTAGCCACAATCATTGAACCTTTAGTGAGCTTCCATTGACCATCATTGAATGTGTTACAAAATCCATCATCATCAAGTTTTCCTGTTGAAATCAAGTTTAAACGAATATCAGGAACATGTTTAACATCATGCAAGACTAACCTTGTGCCATTGTTAGTCTCCAAGCATACATCTCCAATTCCAATCACATTGGCCAAGCCATCATTACCCATCTTGACAAATCCAAAATCACCGAATTTGTAAGATGTAAAGAAATCCTTGCGAGATGTAGGATGAATGCTTGCTCCACTATCTATCACCCAGTTGGTCTCATGACATAAAAGATTAATTGCTTCACCATCATAAACAAGGAGAAAATTTGAAGTGGTAGTAGCAACTTGATCATCTTTACCACCTTCGTCATTCTTATTATCTTTCAACTTCCCTTGTTTATTATCTTTCTTCATTTTTCGGCAATACTTCTTTATATGTCCTTTCAAACCACAATAGTGACACTCAACATTGGCAAACTTGTTAGACTTGCTTCTTCCTCCATCTCTATTCTTCAGACCTCGGCTTTTACTTCTCCCCCTTCTTTCAGTAACTAAGACTTCTGATTGAGAAGAAGAAACTTGTGTCTTTCTTCTCATTTCTTCATTTAAGATACTACTCTTCGCCAAATCCATACTGATTATACCATTAGGGGCTAAGTTAGACAGAGACATTCTAAACATCTCCCACGAGTCCGGCAAAGTACCAAGCAACCATAGCCCTTGCATGTACTTCATCTTCAAACTTGATTCCCATTCCTGCTAGTTGAAGAATAATTCCTTGAAATTTATTCAAGTGATCAGTCATGAAGGTACCTTCTTGATACCTCAACATCATCATCTGCTTAATCAAGAAGAGTTTGTTGTTTCCAATCTTTCTTGCAAATAGTTGTTCAAGCTTGTTCCACAACGTTTGTGCATTAGTCTCATCACTAATATGATTCAAAACATTATCATCTACCCATTGCCTGATATAACCACAAACCTGTCGATGAATCAACGTCCATTCTTCATCAGTTTTATTTGTTGGTTTCTCAGAACTAAAGACGGCTAAGTGATACTCCTTCACATGAATAAGATCTTCCATCTTTCCTTTCCATACATGATAATTTGAACCATTTAGTGTAACCATTCTACTTGTATTAATCTCCATAATTAATCACAAGTCAACAGGAAAAATAACACAAGCTCTGATACCAATTGTTGGGAAAAAGATACCAATTTCCCCTTCCAGGACCTGTTATGAATGGTCTTGTACAAGCAAAATACTTTATACACAAACAATAATTATGCAAGCAACACAACACAATTTTTTAACATGGAAAACCTTCTCAATGTGAGAAATAAAAACCACGGGACCAATCTCGGAGTCCACCCATATTCTTCACTAGGCTTTTGTACGAAATTAATTTCTACCACCAGAAACAACAACAAACAAATCCCAACGATCACACTAACCTATTGCAAGAGAGGAACACTCTGATCAAATTTGAGGACAATCCAACGGTTGACCAAAAAGATAACTCTTTCTCAATATCACTGTCTCAAACAAGACAGAACAGAGCAGGAATTCTGATAACCTCTATTTGCAGTTGAAACAATCCCTTTTGGAACAGTTCAATGAATGATCCGAATGGTCATAATGTAGAAACAGATTTCAGTAACCGCTCCTCAATTTTGAATGCGATCCAATGGTTAGTGTGAGAGAAATGTTCCTCGCAATAACGCTTCACGCTTCAGAAAATAGTTTCATAACCAGTTCGGTTTGGGAATTTCTAGTGATGCTATAAGCCTTTATTCACAAAATCAACCGTTAGATATTAATATTGCTGAGTCACAAACCTGCTTAAAAAGTTTCACCAAGATCTAACGGTTAACAATGAAGATAGAGAAGATTGAAGGATTACAGTTTCTACCATTCTCCACATGCGAATTTTGGTGATTTCTTTCTCCTCTCCTTTTCTTTTTATTGTGGTTTCAAATTAACTGACAACCTCTTAAAAGAAGTAACTGCTGGCCTATTAAAAGAAAGAACCCTAATATTTCCTTATTGGGCTGGACTTGGCTTGAGATTCAAGCCTAACAGATCTATCTGCATCTTTCTTATGGTAGAACCTGAAATGTTTTTGAATATTCTTATTTCAACTAATGATTGCTGACATAATTATGTTCTACTCTATCTTGCAGGTTCTTATGTTGTTGTTTATCATGGAATTTGGAATGGATCGATTTAAATTTTATTGTTCTATTTTATTAATAGTATGGACTAGTCGTAGGCCCTAAAACTTACTTTCTCTTTCAGGATGTTGCAGTCAAGGTTTACTTCGTGAACGAATACATAGAGGAGACTTTACAAGACTACAGAAAAGAGGTTTCTCTCTCTTTTTGTTGCTTAGGACAGAAAGCATCTGATCCCTTAATCCTTTGGAGACCTGAGTTGTTTTGTAGTAATCTTTATCAGACCAATAGGACTCATCAATCACTTTATCTTTAGGCAAATTAGGGCTAATGGAAATAGCAGCTACAGATGTTACAGGCAAATTGGGGCTAATGGTCAAAAAGAAATTAACTAGCAAACAAAAATAGAAACACAATAACTGACTGAATCACCTTGAACGGTCATTATTGTAGTTCACTTGTAATTCATCAAGGCTGCAAATTAAGATGAATTAAATGTCCATATAAGAAATTAAAGTAAATAAAAAACAATTAGTGGAACATACAGTACACTAACTGAAAGATGGGGCCTTGAAGCCCGAAGGCATGTGAGAAAAACATAATTTTTCAAGCGGAAACGCACATACCACACAAGAATCATTCTTTAGGACATAGATGTTACCTTGTATATATTTGAAAATTGATAATCAAGAATAGGCTTGAAGATACAAGTCTTCTGATGTTGATCCACACCATTTCTTGTCAAGACTCAAGAACACTTCTTGAAGAACACCAACAAACACCAAAGGAGGTAGGCTTGTATATATTCGAAAATTGATGATCAAGAATAGGCTTGAAGATACAAGCTCTCTAATGTTGATCCACACCACTTCTTGTCAAGACTCAAGAACACTTCCTGAAGAACACCAAAAAACACCAAAGGAGGTAGGCTAGGCACACCAATGGTGAGGAAGAAGGTTAGGTTTTAAAGTGTTTTACTTATCTAAGAGGCTCACCAATAGATGATATTGGTGACTGAATTTTCAGCCAAAACTCACACAAAGGGGCACGTGAAAAGGAGGAAGATAGATAGAGTTTTTCTCAAAAATCATATTAGAGAACTATGATCACAAGAGTATATTTATAAAAGAGTTTTAGGTTAGATTTTTAACCAAAAATTCTGATCATGAAGCATCTCACACATGAAGAAAAGATAGAGTTGTTGTATTTAAAAAACATTCAACAACCTCCTATCTTATCTTCTTAAGACCAAGTCAATTACTTGGAATTTATTTTGCCAAATAATAATCAAATATCCAGCCATATGATAAGCCTCTAATCAGCCCTCAAACTTCTTCCTAAAATCTAGGATATGATAATGATAAGATGCTAATTGAATTCAAATTCAAATCTAGCTCTTATCTTCTCCTTTTGATATGAAACTATCTACTATAGTTAATTCATATTTAAATTCAAAATTTAAATTATCAAATTTAAATATTAGATAATTAATTTAACTATTTAAATTAATTAATAATGTCTTGGACTATCCAAGCCCATTAACTCCATTCATGTGCCCCTCTCTCTTTAAGATAAGTTTTTGAACTCTTTCTTGGGCCAACAACCATTATTAGGCCCAAAACCTTTAATGCTATAATGTCATGGCAATAAAGTGTAAGTGTGTGACCCTTTAGGCCCAACATAGCTACTGACATAAATGAGTTTGGGCCCAACAAGGCCTCTACCCATTTAATGACAACACAGAGCACTAGCAATGCTTTGTTGTCCTAGAACTAGTTAGGTAAATAACAAGATCATCCTATTAAATCTATTTGGTTTCCATATGTATTTACTTTCCCTCAGTTACCTTCCCATAAAACCTAGGGTAAGGAAACGTATCAGCCCTTGCGGTCTAGGGTAAGCTTTAATACGAAATAGGGAGTCTCCAATTTTACTGACTCTAAAGGCAAATCATCTCATGATTTCTTTTACTATGCATAAATTCCCGAGTCCCGTAAATGTCATCCCAATTTCTCCTGTTTACAAATAACCTAATCTCTCACAGAGATTTGAAGAATTCCTTCAGCCAGTCACCCTAGACTCGTGTTCTTTCAGGACATACCCAAAGGTATACCTATGTGTCTCCATGTTTCAGGCAGACGAGGTATACAATCAAAGCATGTCTTCTAGAACACAGTCTAGGTGAAAACTTCTGGTCTAAGGAAAGACACACCCAAATAATAAGAGACTACTCTAATGATACTATCTGTGAGATTTTCTCATAGAGTCTCTTTGTGGGTCCGTTTAGTGCGAGCTATACCCTTATAGGTCCACCCACGACTTTAGCTAAGACATCTCCATGTCTGTAGCTCATGAGGTCTTTACCTTGTATCTGCATACAAGTAGATAAGCCGTGCTAGTCTTACCCGAGATCGTTGATCCCCATTCTCAGTGTCTCTAGACTAGGAACTTAAATTTAGGAGTAGACATCTGGTATCCTTGAATCCTCATGATCGTGACCCCATCACTGATATTCAAGAGATACCTATTCTATTCCAAGGGTTTTATCCAGTTACTCATATATTAATAATAATATCGAGACAAAATATGAAACAAGATAAAGAGCGCTTATAATTTATTCATGACAATATGAAAAGTACATGTACGTCCTAATCTAATGAAAAGATTGTCTCTAGGACATCCATATACTAACACTAACTATACATGAATAAATCAAATAACAACATATAAGCTCTGAATAAAATTAGCAGAGATGGGTGAGTTGGTGCATTTTCCTTAATGGTTATTGCATAAAACATGGCTACTTAGATTACAAACTATTAAATAACATTATATTTAATGAAGACCTTACCTCAAACAGTCAGAGCTGAAGACCAGACTTGGCAACCTCAATAGCACAAAATCAACAAGCTTGTAGCAATAAAAGAAAGAAAATTGTAAAGTCTGAAGTATACAAGAAATAGAACAGGTTATAAGAGAAGAAGTAAAAAAACACATATTGTCCACTTGCAAGCTTTTAATGTCACACTAATACATTCAAGAGTTAACCATGGTTTGAGGTTGGTTTTACACACGTTAAGACTTCACTAAAATAGAGGATAATATTCCAGCTTTTGTTCCAATAGCTACATAATTATCAAACTCACTACATACAGGTTATACTTACCTAGTTCTACACTTTTGTCAACATGAACCTGTTTCAAAGGAAAAATCACAGTAATTTAAAGAATTATTGAAATTGAATGGGACCAAATACATATGGAAGCTAAGACATAATTATATAAGATATAAAAAGGGCTTAAACAGATTCATTATAGGTTGGTTAGATAATTTTTAACACATGTGTATTATAACACCAATTTTTGAACATAAATACTCAATATATCGTCTCCATTCACAAAACCTTTGCTACAATCATATGCTTCTTTACAATATCAGTCTATTTGACCATCATTCTCTCATTCTTTTCATAAAAAATGGCACTGCTTAATCATTTACCATTTCAATTTTCAGGGCATGGGTTGTACTTCACAACTTTAAATTATAGTATATATACCATAAATATATTAATATGATTTTACATTTTTTATTTCAAAATATGTTTACAAACTAAAATCTTTCGTAATTAATAAATGTGGTATTTAAAATATAAATATTTATTGGTTTATTTTTAAATACAAGAAACTGAACATTATTCATTTTTATATAAAAAAATGATATGTGGTTTATGTTCATGCAAATAAAGTAAGTGCTAGAATGAAATTGTTCTGGATATTGTTTTTAGAAACAAAATGACAGCGGTATGCAGGGAATAATAATCCAACATTATATAAGACTGCATGAATAATTAAGAAATTCTTTTTACAAGTAAATTTGCAAATTAATAGAAAAAAAACCCACCTTGAATCAGACTTTTTTATATCAGGTCAGCAACAAAAAAAAAGAGACCCAAATAAAGCTAAAATCACGTAGGACACCCTCAATTTAATTTGGAAATGAAAAACAAATGTAACTTATATTTGTCTGCCACAAGATTTTCACTGTGCTTTCTATATAGAAATAATAATTTGGTGAGGAGTTTGTTAAATGACATAAACATATTTTTTTGCAAATTATGATTTTCACTGTGCTTTCTATATGTAAACATATTTTTTCTAAATAAAAAATCCTACGCATATAATTTGGTGAGGAGTTTGTTAAATGACATAAACATGAACTGAATCTCATTTCTGAGTTTTCACTGAGGGGGTAAAAAAAGTACCTCCATCATTACCAAAAAAAGCGATATTACATGGGTATATGTAATAAATCATTAAAAGTATTAAAAAAAATCATAATTATCTAATGATTAATTTTATGTGAACTCATTTGTTTTAAACAATCTATATTTTTCTTCTTCTTATATAATATCACCTATCATACTTTTTTTTCTCCTTTTATTTTTCTTTATTGTCTTTCTTTTTTATAACGGTTTGTTTGTTACAGTGAAAATATAGAAAGGAGAGGAGCGAGGAGAAATATAATAGAATTTGGGAGTTTATCCAATTTGATTTGTAGAAATAGATGGGGAGAAAAGAAAAAATTGTGGATTTTACGCCTTTTATTTTTCTCACTCAATAAGCGAGATTTTTTATAGTATCAAGTTTTGCACTCAAAATTATCAATTATTTGTTCACAATCAATTGTCAATGTATATAATAAAAAATATTGATTTTCATAAATAAAAAATTACTAGCTACATATAAATCACCTTTGATTAATTTACACTTGTTAAAAAAATAATTATTTTAGTTAATAACATTAAATTTGTTAACAAGTTTGAAAGGAAGAGAGAAAGGTATAGAGGTATTTCTTTTAATAGAATCCATTTATTTTTAAAAAAAAATAGTTATTATGAAATTTTTAAAAAGTTATAAAGGGTGTGCTTTGTAATGGTTACGATGGATTGATACTAATGACATTGATAATCATAATGGTGGTGATATTATAATGATAGTTGTGATGATTATGACAATGATCATAATAGTAATAGTGATAAAATAATAATAATAAATAAAAGTGATATGATAATTAAGATATTTTAAGAGTTAATCAATTAGAGAGTTTTTAAAAATTTGATTTTATGAAAAACATGGGTTAAAATCGAAATATGACGTGCCTTACCTTGCAAAAATACAATGAGGGGGAAGGGAAGGAAACTTGTACTTTGGTAACAAGTGGTGTAAATGCTTCAGATTATATCCTGAGTTAATATACAATTTTCTCTTTGAAAGTCACAACTTTTACTGCTCGAAAGTTGCATCTTTAAAGGTTTTAGTCTATATAAAGTAGTCAGTTGAGGATAAAATTGTTTAACGTTGACAAACTTGCTAATTATAATTTTTAGGAAGTTTACCATTTGACAAACCAAAGCAACACAAGTCCTTACTTTTATTGATCAAATTGTAGATTAGCTATTTCCTTCCTATAAAAGTATCTTTTATGTACGTAACATTCTAAATCTATCTTTCAATAAGTTTTGTTCCTCAATTGTTGTCCTCCCCACCCTATTAAAAAGTAAGAGAAAGCGAGAAGGAAGACTACTAGTGGAAATGGGAGAAGGTAAAAGGATAACAACTGTAACTATGATACTATGAAATACGTAACAAGTTGCTCTAAAACATTAGTGTCAGAAATTAAAAAGTATATACATTATATTATACATTCGGGCTTCAATCTACTCAGCCTCTGGCTCATCTAGCAGAACTTGTTTGTGTTTGTCATAATTTTCTTGTCTCGCTTTATCATGCTTTAGCTTCATCTCTTTAACTCGCCCCTTTGAGCTATCCCGTTTCTTTCTGTGTGTTGTGCAGGATGGTCAACAATATGCTGCACATTATCCACATTATGTTTTTTATGTCCATACTTGTGCATTTCTTTATGAACATGGTGTAAATCATCAAAATAATCAGAGTTCCTTTCAGAATGCTTGTGCATATGCTCATAAGTGGTCCTTTGCCTATTTTGAGCACTATTGTGAGAGTGCCTATGTTCTTGCTTATTATGTTTGTTATCATGAATATGGTGATGCCCCTTGACAATTTTGAATTTACGTTTATCCATGATGATTTGTTCATCAACGCCTAAGATATCCTCCCACCAGTCATACAGAGGATCAAATAGACTTTTCTGGTGCAAAAGCCATAATAGCAAAAGCACTGAAATTCAAAAAAGAGAGTATTTATTTTAAGTTGTTCTTGTGAATTTGCAAATTATAATATATACTAATAAACATTGAATAGAAAAATTGCCAAAAACAGACCAAACATCATTACCCAACTCAAGCATACATATTGTATGTGGCACTTGAAGTCAAAAAAACCAGAGCATTTTTGTCTGTTCTCCCACCCAAACCGAGGAACAAGGAAGAGATTTGATCAAATAGTTAGTTAAGAGAAATGAATCAATATTAAGAAAAGGTTATGATTAAGAAAGCAATATATAGTTATTGATCTTCCAATACCCTGCTTCAATTGTAGGTGATTTATACTTGTTGTGGAAGTGATAATTGGGCTTAATAACAAGGCCCAATTATCCCTGCCACATAACCAACTCTTATTCAACGTGGGTTATAACCAAGTCAAGGTAAGCAGTTGGAATATGCATATGGAAGCTGGGATTCTCGGAAGCAGTTCGTGCTACAACTGCAAGGTGCTTTGCCTATAAATACATAGTAATTATAGCCAAAAAGGTACACACATTCTGACTCTTATCTCTTTTAATTACACAGAGCACACACCCCACGTCAATTGGTGGTTTTTCTCTATGATCATCTGCTTCAAGGTATTTCGTCTCCATAGATATCTTTGAAGCAGAGGAGTCGGAACTTGATCCTATAGTAAAACATTCAGCACATCAGTGTTGTACATTTGTGTTCTGGAAAAATACAGAACATTGGCGCCGTCTGTGGGGAACGATAAAATTCGAGTCCCACGTTTCAGAAAATGGTGAATACCAGAAACAGTCAATCTGCGCCACGTTCCGAAATGCCGAACAGGGAGATATTCATACCTGAGAATCGAAACATGGTGCAGCAAGAAGAAGTGCATGTTACGAAGGCTGTTTCTGACGCAGCTTCTTCTCCCATCCAGACGGAGCAACAGAGGGAAATTCCGGCGCGAAGGATGGTACAGGAGGAGGAGTTGGAAGAACGGTTTGTCAGTAATGCTCTCAATTCGATCTTGAGTCGGATTGAAAGTATGGAGAGAAGACAATGTGAATACCTCTTCAATCTCTCTCTTTAGTGAAAGTCTCTATTTGACTCCCGGGGAGTCCCCTTTCCCTATCTAAGCTAGATCAATATAGCCTTAATATTAATTACAACTCTAATTCATCTTCTGGGCTGGGTTCCCGCCTGCGGTTCGGCATCATAGACCTCGGATTCTTTTCCGGACCGATAATCTGCTATCTCTAGCTTCCTTTCTTCCTTCTTCCTTGTCTGATCCTGATGGCTTGACAGAGCTGTTCCGTCGTTGGACCGTATTCGCTACTAAAACGTAGTCCTATGCGCGTGCAATTTAGAACGCTTCGCGTTTTCTTATCTTCTTCCCGCCCTAGGAGTAGGAGTAGCACAAAAAGAGGGCATAAGAGAAGAAAACAAAAGAAAGAGATGCGGATGAAAGTGATCCCCCAATCCTCGCTCGGTCAGGAAGGAGTTTTACTGCTGGGATGGGGTCGGATCCTACTCGAAGCTATCAATATCTTTCTTTTTGCATTCTTTTTGACTCTATTTATTACTTACTTAAAGTATTCGTTTTCATCTTTTTTTTATCTCTTCAGAGACATGAGGATATCCGGATGATAACACGTCAGATGGAGGAACAGAAATTATGAAGTATGGTGGAACGAGTAGAGATTTTGAACCAAGAGGAGTCATTACCTACAGCACAAGAGCAGAGGATACCATTGAATCAATCAAGGAATGTCGAGCAGCCAGGGGACCGGATGCGAAGTGAAGGGCCGTTGGGAGAGCAGATCTGAGTACACGAACAGCTGCGAGATGATGATAGAAATGATGGAAGCTTGCAAAACCGGGTAGAGAATGTGGAAGCTCCACAGGTTAATCAAGAACGGCCTTGCCCTAACCTTGAGAGGGAGTCTGGGCCTCGTGGAAAGGATGGGTCAGTTTATCGCCGGAAGTATAGCCGAGGACAGCAAAACAATAGTCCTTTTGTGGACGAAATTGTGAAAACTCGATATTTGGATGACTTTTACGGGTCATTTTTGTCAAAATATGATGGGACTCAAGACCCACAAGTGCACATTGATGAGTTCGATTTACAAATGTGTGTCTGGGGCATTGACGAGCCAATTATCTCAAGAATTTTTGTTACTACGTTGGTGGGGCCGGCACAGACTTGGTTTCACACGCTGCCGCCGAGGTGGATCAGAAACTTTGAGGATTTCGGACAGAAATTCTTGTTGAATTTTGCCACTAGTAAGAAGCAGCCAAACGGACAGAAATTCTTGTTGAATTTCGCCACTAGTAAGAAGCAGCCAAAGTCCGAATTCACGTTGGAAAAAATTAAACAGTCACCCGGGGAGACGTTGCAGAGCTATTTAGACTGGTTCAAAGAAGCAGCATTACAGGTACAAGGGCTGGAGGAAAAAGTTCATGTCTATCTGATCTCTGCCGGGTTGAATGGGTCTTCAAGATTTGCTAAGTCCATTTATAAAGATCCAAAGAAATTGCTGATGGAGTTTCATGCCCGGTCGAAAAAATATCTGGAGTTAGAACAAATGGAGATAGCCAATAATTCAGGACGTGTGAAGGAGCGAAACGACAGAAGAAGGAGTCCGCCCCCAAATAATAGGGGACATGCCGAAAACCGAACTCGGAACAATGAAGCGAAGTTCAGGCCGACCAGATACGAGAACAAATATGAGAAGTACACTCCGTTAAACGTCACCCGTTTTCAGATTTGGAAGGAGGTAGCGCTCACGGATATGAAAAAGGTAGAACGACCTCGTCCCATCTTTAACAAGGCTGGACTAGATAAGTCACGGTTTTGTGAATTCCATAACGGACCCGGGCACACCACGAACCAGTGCTGGGGTCTACGGGATGCAATCGAGAAGTTCATCCGAGAAGGGAGATTAAGGCAGTACGTGATTAAAACACAAGGAAGAAAGAATAAGCGCAAGGGAGACGAGGTTCACCCCGAAAAGAAGGATGAAAGAAAGAAAGCACGAGAAGAGGACGACGTATTCCCGAAACCCGAGTTTGAATGTAATGTGATTTCGAGGGCCATGGGAGGTGGAGGTGACACAGCTAATCAGAGAAAGAAGTATCTGAAGGAGGTGTTGTCGATCCGAACACAGCCGAAGTTTAAAGATCTGGTAGGAGACAAAGAACCTCTACTTCTGTATTTTACGAAGCAGGATATGGAGGGAGTAGTACCCGGGCATGAAGACGGATTGGTTATCACGGGAACGGTAGGCACTTGCCGAGTAAGGAAGATGTTCGTAGATAATGGGAGTTCTGCTGACATAAATTTATGGAGCGCGTTCAAAAAGATGAACTTGGACGTTGAGGATTTGAAATCGTGTAAAACCATGTTAATCGATTTCAATGGCGGAAACACGAATGTTAAGGGATCCATTTATTTACGACTGACCCTGGGCACTAGAGAAGCTTTCAAGTCTGAGAGTGTAACACCCCGTAGGCCTCCGACGTGTTATCATTAATAATATCAGATTAGCGCATAAAACACAGTTTATAAAACTTAGCGGAAGCACAAAATCGCTTTTCTTGATACATTATGTATGGAATCACAAATTTAAAGTATCTCACACACAGAACATTCATCTATCACGCCCCTGCTGATCCAGTTTTTCATATCATACATCATAAAGACAGATAACTACAAGACTTAGGCAGATAGTCATATGAACAACAAATATATACTCAGGGAAAGTCTCATATCATAAACTCAGATA
>PYAF01006272.1:21127-45803 GCA_007407185.1 Glycine tomentella | reverse complement strand
TGAGGTGAACCAGTATAAAATCTGTGGCTATTCTCTGTTCTCATTTGTTAAATCTCTAAATTGCTTTGTTTGTGAATCAATTTCATTGCACAGAAAGTTATACTCTGTTTTCTATTGTTCTTGGAAAGGGAAGTTGATTGAATATTGAATCTTGGTGTTGAAACAATTTTGAAAGTGATAAAGATCCTGTGGTAACTCTAATTTTAAAATTTTAATTGGCCAAGGTTCAACCAATTCACCCCCCTCTTGGTTGTTTTGAGGTGTTCCTTTGTTTTTCAACAATTGTTGCATACAACCTTGAACATGAAAGATCTTGGGCAGCTCACTTATTTCTTGGGATTAGAAATACAATTCCAACAAAAAGGCATCTTTGTCACTTAACACAAATATACTCAGGATCCAATTCAACTAGCTAGTCTCACCACTGCAACTACGGTTGACACTCCCATGGAAGTTAATGTCAAGTTAAGACGGGATGATGGTGAACTCCTACCAGACCCAACTTTATATAGAAAGTTGGTAAGAAGTCTCATCTACTTAACCATCACAAGACTTGATATCTCTTTTGTTGTCCACACGGTCAGCAAATTCATGCAAAATCATAGACACTTGCATCTTACAGCAGTATATAGAATCATTAAATATTTGTTGGCCACTCCCAACCATGGTCGTTTCCTTCCTACAGGTGCAACAATACAACTTCAAGCATACAACGATGCTAATTGGGCTGGATGTCCCAACACAAGGAGGTCTACTATTGACTGGTGTATGTTTTAAGGAGATGCCCCTATCTCCTGGAAATGCAAGAAACAAGAATCTGTCTATAAATCCTCCATTGAAGCAGAATATTGGTCCATGTCTGCAGCATACTCTGAGATTATTTGTTTACGGGGCTTTCTTTCAGAACTTGGTTATCCACAAGCAACACCAACTCCACTGTATGCTCTGATAATACAAGTGCCATACAAATTGTAGCAAATCCTGTATACCATGAAAGAACAAAGCACATAGAGGTCGATTGTCATTCCATCAGGGAAGCCTATGACCGCAGAATTATCACTCTGCCTCATGTCTCAACATTTGTTCAACTAGCCGACGTCCTTACCAAATCTTTGACACGTCAACAGTATAATTTCCTAGTCAGCAAATTGATGCTTGTAGATTCACCAACATCAATTTGAGGGGGGATGATAGGCAAATTATTTGGTATTATTTGTGCAGATTTGTTGGCCCTTTGAATCAGCATATCTTGCATGATTCTATATCTGTAATTGTGTAATTATATCCTTAATTAGTTGGCCCAGCTGTAGTTACCATTTATAGCTATTTAGCAAACTTCAAGGCTAGAAATCAGATTGTATCATATGATTTAAAGGAGAATTATGCAAAGGAGAATATACACTTTTGATCCCAATTTCTCTGAGTTTAACAACACCACCAACCCAAACTTGGCACATCCTCTATGGATAGAAATTAAAATAAACTTCTCAAAGCAATCAACACTTCTTTTGGGTCCCAATGGGTGATTCATTCACGTACAAAATTTCTCTCACTCCAAGAACCAAAATTCAAGCCAACAATGAATCAAATGAATCTAGGTTTCTTTTATGGTTTCTCACGTACAAAGTTTTTTCAAACAACAACCCAAACAAAATAGCTTTTCACTTCTATGAAAAATTAAAAATGTAGAAATGATTGATGAAAACAATGACTTCCACTTCCCCATCAGCACCATCACGTTCACCTCCCTTCTGACAAAAATGTGAACGACGACTGGACTTGGTTCTTGTCTATCTCTATCGCTGAATATAGGGACTGAGAGTGCTTTCAGAAAATTGGGGCTTGCTGGTTTTATGGATTTTTAGTTCTTCGAGCTTGCTTGAAGTTGGGCAGGGTTTGTGAGATTCAGAGCAAATGGTTTCTTTTTTTTCAAGTTGCTTATCTACTTCCTTTACGGCCATGAGTTTCTTCTGCTGCATCGGCAGCAACGACTGCAAGGGAGCATGGTGGAAGAAAGATTTGGTGCCTGAGGAGGTAAGATCTGGTGTTGATTTGGAGGGCATGGACTTGGTTTGGTTTTGCGATTCAAGGATGAAGATTAGGGATGAAGAGATCTGGTGTTAATTTAGGTTGAATGGGGAGTGTGTGTGGCAGAAATGACCAAAGGAGGTCTAGAGGCTGAGGAGTTTTGTGGACAGGAGGAGGTCATTGGAGAGGCAGTGGATAACGTAGGAGGCATGGAGTTTTTTGAGGGAGTTAAGGCTTGTACAAAGGCAGGAGAGGTAGAATGTGGCAGTGAGTGGCGACAAAGATGGTGGTTGTTGCCCATGGTGGTGGTGGTGGAGGGAGTTCTGTTGAAGACGAGGTTATTAAGGGTTTGGATCTGGTGTTGAAGATTAGGGATGAAGGGAGGGGTGGAAGAAACACAAAGGGTTTTTTGGAACTTTCACTAAAAAATTAACACCGTTAGTTAATAGTGAGATTTGGGGGGTTCGAAAGTAATGGATTTTAACCGAGGGGGTGCAAATAAATAAGCCCTAAACACAAAGGGGTTGAGTGTAATTTGCTCTAGAAATATCATTCTCTTGATAGGGAAGACAAACAGGAAAGAAAACCAGTTTAAAAAAACTCAAGGAAATAGCACACACTAACACGTTAAAAGCCTTCTTCACTACCAAAAATGCTCAGATACCCTATAATATTCCATACCGTCCCCTCTATGATTTATTTCATAATTACACATGTGGTTCTCCAATTCTTTCCCCCAATCTCCTCTTGCCAGCTGTCCATTCTATTAAGCATTTCCCTTTCTCTTCCAACCAATTCCTCCACTCCTTTTCTCCTTTCTTTCGTCAATTTTCTATTGTTTCCCTTTTTTTTCTCCTCTACACTCATATACCAACAGGTCTTTACTATGAAATATTGCAATGGTTGAGAACAAGTCTCATTACATGACTGTTGGGATGGCCTAACCTATTGTGCCAAACATTGCTGTTACAGGGAAAGGAAAAATCAGAATTTGTATGTTTTGAGGAATCAGCAGAAGTGGATAAAAGACGAGGAGAAATATCCTGAAGCTTGAGATTATGAAAACAATAGAGACCATCAGCTCCAACTGAACCTTGGAGCAAGATTTCACTTGTTTCCTAAGATTTAACAAGACAAACATGAGGATGAAATTCAAAGAAAACAGAATTATCCTTGGCAAATTTACTGACACTTTACAAATTTTTTGAGATGGAAGGAACATGAAGTAATTTTTGTAATTTAAAGGTGAAGTGACTATTAGTAGGAGAAATAAAAGAAGAGGTACCAACACTATAGATACCTAATCCTTCACCATTACTAATAAAAATTTGATCAGGCCATCAAAGTGATTAAACTGTTTTATATGCTGAGGATCTCCAGTGACATGAAAGCTGACTACAGAATCTGGAATCCAGGAGGAGTGATCAGCACCAAATCCAGGAGAGACAGTGTTTGTAAGCATAGTACTGGGCTGATTAGGAGCAGAGGTTACAGATTTCATATTAGGATTAACCCAGGTGTTAGAAGACCTTGTATGATCAAATCTGGATGAACCAAGATTATAAGGAATAGGCTAAGAAGTGGCAGGATCAAAAAACACTAAAGATTTATGAGGCTGAAAATGTGTATCAGTTCTCAAATGACACACATTTACAGTGTGTCCATATTTAAGACAAATTTGGCACTGAAAATTGGCAAATTTGCCACTACTACGTCCTCTGCCAGCTGTACTACCATGGCCATGATTATTTGTTCCTCTGAAATTCCCAAAATTACCACCCTTATGTGAATTGGAAGTTGAGTATCCTTGAGTATAGTTCAAGGAAGGAGAACTCAACAGCTGAGTTTCTTTATTGTAACGATTGATACGTGTCGCATGACCATATAACAAAGCTTCAATTTCAGCAATTGATGGAGTTCTTTTCTTGCCTTCAATAACAGCAATAACAGATGCATAGTCTGAAGGAAGTCCTTCCAAAATAGCATCAACATATTCCTCATGACGAACTGGAACACCTACACCAGCAAGCTCATCCACAAATCCTTTAATTTTTCTCAGATACTCATCCATAGACCTATCAGAAAGTGATACTGCACGCATGGTAGTTCTCAATTGTCTAGCCCTGGATTTAGTATGAAGAATGAAGTGTTCATGGATCTTTTCCCAGACTTAGTAGGAATGAGTGGATCCAAGAACTCGAGAAAGAACAGATTTGGAAAGTGTAGATTAGAGCCAAACAAGTATGGTTTGGTCCTGTACTTCCCAAGCCTTATATTAAGGATTGACTCGATCAGCAGTACTGTCTTCCTCAGTCAGATATCTCAGAGGAATTACCGAATTAACAACAAAAAGTTGAAGCTTATGAGCTTTCAACACAGGTTCCATATGTTAACGCCAATTGAGATAGTTGGAGTCATTAAGCTTTTCAGCAATCGTAGTTGGAAAGGAATGTGAACCCAAACCTGACGGAGCGGAAGTGGAAGCCATAGAAAAACAAGTAACACAAATAGAACCACAAGTAAGGAAAAACCAGAGGCAGCGAACACAACTGAGCCAAACAGGTTCAGCAAAACGTGATTCTGGACAGCAAAACAACTAAAATCAATAGCAAACTGCACAGACAGCTGCGAAAAGAGAAGCCCAAGCCCAATCGAGACCAAAAACAAGCCAAAGCATGAACAGGAACATTCACGATGCAGGTTTTGCTGCGAACAGAAGGAAAATGATGTTGAACAATAATGAACAGGAAAAAGTGCTGAAACCAACACTGACCAGCACAGAAACAGCCGAAAAGGAAAACCCTAGCAAGAACAGGATCAATCGGAGGCTCTCAAGTGAACAGGAGCACCGCGATAAAAAAGGAATCGTGAAACAGCTTCAGTGAACAGTAACATGATTATGAACAGTGACACGATTATGAAGGAAGCGCAATCCAAGCAGAAACAGAATGAAATGAAGGATCAAAATGCACTGCACGATCAGTGCAAAAATTTTGCTCTTAATACCATGTAAGAAAAACTGAACGAGAGAAAGAGAGAGAGATGAACAGTAACGAACTTCTTTTTATTTAGAAAGAATGAATCAGTTACAAAACTGTAGATGTGAGGTATTTATAACTTCTCACCACTAAGTAGATGAAAACTGACAACTGTGCATTGCAACTTCAGTGAACATACAGGTGTGCAAAATAAAAGGCTAACTACTAACTACAACCTTGCTAATTACTAACTACAGCTTATTTACAATGAAGTGTTGTTAGCAAAAGCTAACAACACTTACATGCTCTAATATTCACGTACAAAGGCAAACACATTTCTTTCATCTAAAACCGCTGCCGGAACTGTAAGTTCTATTTTAAATGAAACGCATTCGTGTTTTAGATTTTGTTACAATTTTTCTTATGTGTAATAATTATTTGATGATCGACATTATAAATTGTTCCTTTTTCCCTTTATGAACATGTTCAGCACGAATGGATGGCACCCGAAGTCATCCGAGGAGAACTGTCAAATGAAAAATGTGATGTATTCAACTTTGGTGTCATCTTGTGGGAACTAGTGACCCTGCAACAGCCATGGAGACAATTAAATCCTTCACAGGTTATTTGCTTTAGCACAGTGCTTGGGATTTAGCTAATTTCTAGAATACTAGATACTGTAGATAGAATAAAAGAAATTGTATTTCCCTTTGAACTTGGTGATTGTTGAGAATTCCACATAGTACATTTATTCATTCATCTTCCCCAAACATACTGATAATAAAAACTGTATTCACAGTTAATGGAGAAAAAGAAAAATATTAAGCCTTGTGTTTCAACCTATGAAGCACAGACTTGGACACAGGGACACGACATGCTTACACACACACACACACACACACACACACACACACACATATATATGATTTATATCAAATTTTATCAACATGACGAAAAGTTAAATATGATCAAACATGACAATAAGATTTATATATTCATATGATAATAAGTCTTAGAAAAACTACTAAGAGGCATCATATTCCAGAATTGAAAAAATCTAAGAGAAACCATCATAATAAAGAGCCTAAAAAAAGGAAATACTAAATCTATCTAAGCCCTTCCCCTTCCTTCTTGGTCATCATCAATAAAAATACAACTTCTAACTGTGGTTCATTAAGAGATAAATTAGCAATTTGAAGAATTCCAGTGTCCTCAAGTGAAAATTCATCTCCTGCAATATCCCACAATTTAATTTCCTCTTCATTGTTTTGGGGAATTTCTTGAAAGAAGGAGGAGATTGCTATAAACAAATACTATATCCTCTGCCCTTTGAGGTGTCATCTTATTTCTTTTCAAAGAATGTATGAAAGAGTATGTGCTCCAGTTTCTTAATGGAACTTCACATATGTTGCATTTGATCTCAAAATTCCACCAATAACAGTCTTTCTTAATTTTGAAACATATCTTTTTAGAGTTTGAGAAAGGAAGAAGAAAGGCTGAATATTATTGATGTAGAACGTGTAGAATTAATTGTTGCATTACAACAGACTCTGTTTCTCTACTTATAGAGAAAACAGAATAACAAAGTTATAACAGATTTAGTTCTAACAGACTCTAACTGAACCACTAACAGTTCTAACTAACCGAGCCACTAACAGTTCTAACAGAATTAACAACTAATAGATTTAACAACCTTTAACTGTCTTAATACACTAATACCCCCCCTCAAACTCAATGGGGTTGAGAATCAGAAATGGACTCAACTACAATGAGTTTGGTCCTAAGAAAAAGAAATCAAGTTGGTGACAGAGGTTTAGTGAGGGCATTAGCCCATTGATCTATAGCAGGAATATGATACACTTTGAGCTCTTTAGCCAAGACTTTTTCCCTGAAGAAAATGTTAATTTCCATGTGCTTAGTCCGGGAATGAAGAACTGGATTATGAGTAATAGCTACAGCACTTTGGTTGTCACAATAAATCTCTAGGGTCTGAAAAGTAACAGATAACTCTATTAAAAGGGTTTGAATCCATGTGACTTCTGTTGTGGCTTGAGCCAAGCTTCTGTATTTAGCTTCAGTGGAAGATCTAGCTATAATTTGCTATTTCTTGGGCACCAAGATTTTGCATCAATTATATCTCTATCCCTTACAGAGTCAACTCCATAAAATCCTTCTCTTCCATCACAAAAATTTGCAAATTCCAAATTTACTTGTCTCCTTACATCCACATCAACAAAGTACCTTTTAAAGCATTTATTCCTTTCAAGAGTAAGTTCTTCATCTTGTTGTGGGAGAAGTCTATGTGAATCTTCACTTAGCCATTCATGACTCTAATATCTACAATATTAAAAAATATAATCATAAATTAATATAGCCTACAATAGAAATGTATGTAAAAAAATAGACTTTGAAAATTAAGAAATTATATTTAAGGATATAATGTATTACCTTGGGTTTAAAGAATGAGTTAGACAATGAAGAGTTGTGCTACTCTTAGTCCAATGGTTAGGTAATATTGAGTGTACTACCTCATAAAAGGGTGAATGTTCAATTTCTGCCCTTCTTTCATGTCGATATATGGCATTTCTCACTTTTTCAGTCATTGAATCCCACATTTCAAATACCAAGTGAAGAGAAGCCATATCCATATCTGTTTTTCTAAGAACATCATAGAATAGAAGCAATGAAAGTGAGTATATAATCAACCTTGTCCCAAAATATCCTTCAACAAAGTTTCTTTCACAAATTTTGCCGTATCGACATCCTCCTCCTTGTAAGAAGACCATTCTTCACTATTCTTCAAAGGTGAGCATTACTATGGTTGAAGAAAATCTTTTCGAAGCAATAGAAAGCAACTTCAATGAAGTTGCTAAACATTGATAATCTCATAGAGTGCCCCCATGATAAAGTTTTTAATATAACTAGCATCTTCTGCAATTTGTGTGATCCAACACATTTTTGGGAAGCATCATTGTTTTTTTTCGGTGTTCTTAGGTGAACATATATATTCTTCAATGCAAGGTTCAAGATGTGCACATCACAAGGAGTCCAACTGATGGAAGGAAAATCTGCCTCTTTCAGCAACCTATTGCTTTACATACAACTGCATTATCAGTCACAATTTGCACCACATTTGATGGCCCACCCTCCATAATTACATCTCTCATGTGTTTAGCAATGAAATCCTTGTCTTTTACCTCATCAGAGCAATTTAATGCCTTTAAAAACATTGGTCCACTCTCAGGGACAGTCGTGAAATTAATAAGAGGTCTTCTTGGAGGATCACTCCACACATCTCTAATAATGGTCACACCTTTCTGACTCCATGAGTTTTTTATTGGTTGCAAGAGTTTCTCCACATGGTTTCTTTCTTTTGTAAGCAAGGCAGTTCTCAACTTATTGTAACCTGGAGGTACATATCATTGAGATTAGAAGTCTTGGCAGCATAAGAAAACACCTTCCTTGCCAAATGAAATGGTAGACCGAATAGTAAAACATTCTTGCTATTTCATAATCAAGAGTATCTCTGCCTTGCACATTGAAAGAAGCTTCTAAGCAACCTTTCATTTTTGGATTAGCACTAATGTTTATCTCTTTGCCTTCAATAGAGACCAGAGGTAAATGAAATTTTTTTTTCTGTGATTTATGGATTTTCAATGATGCTTCATTGTCCAACTTTTTGAACTTAGCAAGTCTATAAGGAGTCACCTTTGAACAAACTCTAATTCCTACTCCTGAGAATTTTAGCAAGTGAGCCCTTACTCTAGTGTAAGATCCATTGAATGGAACTTCACATATGTTGCATTTGATCTCAAAATTCCACCAATAACAGTCTTTCTTAATTTTGAAACATATCTTTTTAGAGTTTGAGAAAGGAAGAAGAAAGGCTGAATATTATTGATGTAGAACGTGTAGAATTAATTGTTGCATTACAACAGACTCTGTTTCTCTACTTATAGAGAAAACAGAATAACAAAGTTATAACAGATTTAGTTCTAACAGACTCTAACTGAACCACTAACAGTTCTAACTAACCGAGCCACTAACAGTTCTAACAGAATTAACAACTAATAGATTTAACAACCTTTAACTGTCTTAATACACTAATACCCCCCCTCAAACTCAATGGGGTTGAGAATCAGAAATGGACTCAACTACAATGAGTTTGGTCCTAAGAAAAAGAAATCAAGTTGGTGACAGAGGTTTAGTGAGGGCATTAGCCCATTGATCTATAGCAGGAATATGATACACTTTGAGCTCTTTAGCCAAGACTTTTTCCCTGAAGAAAATGTCAATTTCCATGTGCTTAGTCCGGGAATGAAGAACTGGATTATGAGTAATAGCTAATGCACTTTGGTTGTCACAATAAATCTCTAGGGTCTGAAAAGTAACAGATAACTCTATTAAAAGGGTTTGAATCCATGTGACTTCTGTTGTGGCTTGAGCCAAGCTTCTGTATTTAGCTTCAGTGGAAGATCTAGCTATAATTTGCTATTTCTTGGACCACCATGAGACGAAATTAGGACCAAAATAAATCATTGCACCAGAGGTAGACCTTCGATCATCTGGATCCAAGGCCCAATCAGCATCACACAGGGCATTGATAGGAAAAGGCTGAGAGGAAGAAGCAACCTTGAAAAGCGGACCATGATGAATAGAGCCGTTGAGGTACCTTAGAATGCGTTTAACAACTATCCAGTGAGAGTCCATAGGATTAGCCATGAACTGACATACCTTGTTCACAGCATAGCTTAACTCAGGCCTTGTAATGGTTGTGTATTGAAGAGCACCAACAATAGACCTATAGAGGGATGCATCACTGAATAAATCCAAGCCAGGTTTCGTTAACTTGGAATTAGCAGTCATAGGGGAAGAAATAGATTGAGCTTCTGCCATTTTGGTTTTCTGAAGCAAATCTCTGATATATTTGCTTTGAGTCAGTAGAATGGTCTTATCAACCACTGATTTGATTTCTATACCAAGAAAATAGTCAAGTTTTCCAAACTGTTTAAGAGAAAAATTGGAATGCAGCTTGGTGGTGAGTTGATGAATTATAACATTAGAGGTACCAGTAATAATAATATCATCAACATAAACAAGAATATAGATAGTGTGATCTTTGTCTTTATAAACAAACAACGAAGGATCGCACTTGCTGGCCACAAACCCAAGTTGTAAAAGAGCTCATTTGAGCCTATCAAACCACTGTCTTCGGGCCTGTTTAAGACCATACAAAGCTTTTTGTAGCTTGCAAACCAAGGTTTTATCTAAACTTTCAAAGCCTTGTGGCTGCTACATGTAGATAGTCTCTTCAAGATGACCATTTTAAAAGGCATTGTTGACATCTAGCTGGAACAGATTCCATTTATTAGTGAGAGCAAGATTGATAATCAGCCTAATTGTAACACGTTTTATAACCGAAGAGAATGTTTCATTAAAGTCATAGCTAGCAACCTGATGAAATCCTTTAGCTACTAACCTAGCCTTGAACCTGTTAATTGTCCCATCAGAATTCTCCTTAATTTTGAAGAGCCACTTACAACCCACAGCTTGTCTATCTTTGGGAAGAGGCATAAGATCCCATGTTTTATTGTTAAGAAGAGCATCATACTCTTATTTATAGTAGCAAACCATTGAGGATCTTCAAGAGCTTGTTTAACATTCTTAGGTTCACAATGTGCCAAAAATAGGGAAGGATGCAGCCTAGGTTGATGAATTCCAGACCTGGATCTAGTTTGCATAGGATGAACATTTTCTAAAGGAAGAACAAGATTAGAGGAAGGAGAACTGATAGTATAAGACGAAGAAGAGGTACTGGACAGTTCACTTGGATTTCTGTTTAAGTCAGAAATAATGTTACAGTGTTCATTAGTAACAAAATTTGGTTCAGCACTTATAGAAGTGGAATTAGTTGCAGCATGTTGAGAAGAAGAAATGGGTTCATTAGAAGAAGATGAAACAAGAGGGATATGAGCAGTAGGTAAAAATTCATTCTTAGAAGAAGTGACAGAATTGGATATAGATGGAAAAAGATCATTGTAAGGATATTTAAGCTCATTAAAGATAACATTTTTGGAAACATATAATTTGCCATTAGGAGAGAGACACTTGTAGCCTTTGTGAGAAGTGGAATAACCAAGGAATAACACTCACGTGACCTGAAATCAAGTTTGTGTTTGTTATAGGGTCTAACAAAAGGATAGCAAGAACATCCAAAGTTCCTCAAACACTTGTAATTAGGTGACTTGTTGAACAAAACAGTATAAGGAACATGAGATTTAAGAGAGGCAGTGGGAAGTCTGTTTATCAAATAAACAACAGTTTGGAAGGCAAAATCCCAAAATTTTAAAGGGAGAGAAGCTTGTTTGAGAAGAGTAAGGCCTAAGTGAACAATATGCCTGTGTTTTCTTTCCACAACACCATTTTGATGATGTGTGAGGACAAATAAGCCTGTGAATGGTCCCATGGGTTTGAAGAAAAGAGGTAAGAGGTCTAAATTCACCTCCCCAATCTGTTTGAACACTATTAATTTTGGTATCAAATTGGAGTTCAACCATGGTTTTAAATTCCGGAAAGATAGAAAAATTATCTGATTTATTTTTAAGAAAATAGATCCAAGTGAACTTAGAATAGGCATCAACAAAGCTTATATAATAAGAAAAACCATTTGAGGATGAAATATTAGATGGTCCCCACAAATCACTATATATAAGTTCAAGAGGAGCAGAATATGTTGGATTCAATGGAATTACTTGAAGAATGGACAAAGAATCAAAGCTTGGTTTTAGCTTTCAACATGCCTTGAAGTATTGAAGAATTATGTGTGATTAAATGTAAAAGGAAGAAGCATTTCTGGTGATCCAAGTATATTGTATTCACATCATTCATTCATTAAATTAGTTTAAATGATTAGAATTCACAAGGCCTTGATAAAATGCTTATGTCTAATAGTTAAATCAAAGGTTTTTGGAAAAATATATTTTCTATTGATTTAATCGATTATATTGTTCTTAGTGCTTTCTGGAAAACTTTCCAAGAACAATGTAATCGATTACATATCTGTTTAATCGATTAAATTACCTTGGTTTACATATAAATTGCCTTGATGATCATTTTAATCGATTACCTTTGAACTGTAATCAATTACATAGGCTTAACAGGAAAAATCATCTCTCTGTCTTAATCGATTACTAAATATTGTAATCGATTACATCATATGCCTATACTTAACATATCTTGCTTCTTTAATCGATTACCGAAATTTGTAATCGATTACTTTGTCTATTTTACGTTATGAAGCTTCCTGCTTTAATCGATTACCAGAATTCGTAATCGATTACATAGTTTATTTCATGATTATGAAGCTTCCTGTTTTAATCGATTACGTATCGAAATAATCGATTATTCTATTCGTTGCTTCAACTCAGATTTTTATAGAACCCTTTAATCGATTACATGCTTGATTTAATCGATTACATAAGTGAAATAATCGATTATTGAGCGCGTTTAATCGATTACTGATGGTTAGAAAAGTTTGTTATAAATAGAACCCTTGCTCAGCTTGATTTGTAACTTGATCAATTCGTATTCTGAGCCTACCTAAGCTTTCTAAACACTTTCTTAGTAATTTTTCTGGGTTCTATGAGTGCTTGTCTTCACTAAAACTCTTATGAGTTATTAAGTGATTCTTGAAGCAAGAAGAGTCTTTTCAAAGGTTAAGGAAAAAGATGTTCCGAGTTTGTTTTCCTCATTCAACCTGATATATTCATTCATAAGCATATCATTCATTGGATCATCAAGTGTTTTCTCTCCTTAAACTTTGTGGTTGTAATTCTTTTGATAACTTGTATTTGATTGTCTATTGTAATTGGGTTTCTTGCTTGTAAACTAGAGATAGAGTTTCTTTAGGGGTTTACTGAGTAGTGTTCTCAGTGGGGTTGTCTCTAAGAATCTAATAGTGTTTTAGATTTCTGAACTTTATCTAAGGTGGATAAAAAAAGACTTTGTTATTACTTGTAAGAATAGAAATATTGCAATAGTGGAACTCCATTCTAGTGTTGAGTGGAAGAAAACTGGATGTAGCTTCATAGTGTTTGAAGTGAACCAGTATAAATCTTGTGTGTTTTGATATTGATCTCTTTCTTGATGATATTTTGTTTAATTGGATAATATTGCCTTGTTTATTAATTCAATCTTGAGCTATTGGATACCTTGGACAGAACATTAGATTGAATAAAGATTCTTGGTTACTAAAGTAATAAAGATCCAAAGGGAAACTCTGATTTTGTCAAAGAAATTTTTTTTAATTTACCAAGCCTAACCAATTCACCCACCCTCTTAGTTAAGTGTGAAGTGTTCCTATATTTTACAATTGGCATCAAGAGCTAGGTCTTGTAAGTTGCTCAAGATTACTTTCTTTCAAAAATGAATACTTCACAAATAACCTTCAAGGAAGGTGCCTCCTTAAACAGACCTCCTTTGTTTGAGGGGGAGCATTTCAGTTTTTGGAAAAATAGGATGAAGATCTTTATTCAATCTAATGATCTAAGTGCTTGGAATGCTATTGACAAAGGTCCTAGGGTACCAATCAAAGTTGTTGATAATAACATGATTCCCAAAGATTGGGATGAGATGAATGATGAAGAAAAAAGGATTTTTCAATATGATTTTAAAGCCAAAAACATGATAACTTCTGCTCTTTCTTCTGATGAATTCTTCAGAACAGTAAGATGTACAAGTGCCAAGGAAATGTGGGAGATGCTGGAAATCACCCATGAAGGAACTGAAGAGGTGAGGAGATCAAGAAAGCACTCATTGATACATGAATATGAGATGTTCAAGATGAACCAAAACGAAAGTATCTCTCAACTCCAAACAAGATTCACACACATAGTGAATCACCTCTTAGGACTTGGGAAGACCTTTAATGTTGAAGAATTGAACATCAAAATCTTGAAGTGCCTCACAAGAGCATGGCAACCAAAAGTGACAGCTATCAAAGAATCTAAGGATCTCTCACAAATGACCATGGCTAATCTTTTTGGTAAGCTACTTGAGTATGAACTAGAATTATCTCAACTAACCATTGGTGAAGATGCAAATAGAAAAGGCAAGGGAATTACACTAAAGGCTGCAGCACCTAACGTAGAAAAAGAAGAAAACTCAAGTCATGAGGAAGATGAAGAAAGTATGAACTTGATTGTGAAAAAGTTCAGTAAATTTCTAAAGAAGAATAAGCGCAGAAAATTGTCAAGAAATAACAAGAGCAATACCAACAACAACACCAACAACATCAAGAAGATTGATAACAATTTCACATGCTTTGAATGTGGTAAACCTGGCCACATAAAATCAGAATGCTCAATCTACTTAAAGAAACAACAAAGTGACAACAAAGGCAAGAGAGAAGCAAAGCCAAGAAGAGCTTACATTGCTTGGGAGGACAATGATTCTACAACTTCAGAATCCTCCACTGAATTAGAAGAAGCCAACATGTGTCTTACTTCAATTGTCAATGAATAGAATGATGATCTTCTAGATGAAGGAGATGAGGTAACCTCTGAGGACTAATTATAAGGATTCGAAGATGGACTATAACCTTGAGCAACATTAATCGAAGGTGAATCAAAGTGTTTCTGAAACTTTTCATGCTGCCTCATGTGCAAGCAGCAATGCCTCTACTTCTCCAATCGGAAGAGGTTCGAACTTGCTTTCAATCACTTAAATTATTGGACCATACTCCTCTGATAGGCCTTCAAGAATCACATCAAGATGTTCACGCAAAAGAACAGGATCTCCACACGATCCAAGCGCATCAACTATACATTTTATGTGTAAAAGAAAATCACACATTATCTTCTGCTCAAGCATTGTAGTTTTGAGTTATGTTTGAAGGATCCTAGCTTTTGCATGTGTTTGCTTTTAAAAATACTCATGGATCTGCTCCTAAAGTTGATATGAATGAACACATCCAATTATGCGAGATAGGATTGAAGCTGAAAGAGTCAATTGGAGCCACGACAAAAGGATCTGGTCTTGCTGTTCCCAACGTAGTATGCTGGATTTTCATTTCTAGCTTCACAATCTGCCTCTGTGAGAAAGCGCATTGGAATCTGAGGACTTGCCACAAAACGCTGAAGTTTGTGGGCCTTGATGACAGGTTCAACTTGTTGCCTCCATAGTTGGAAATTAGAATCATCTAATTTCTGAGAAATCGAATGAAAAGAACGAGTAGCGGGTTGAAAAGGAGTAGCAGAAGCAAAATTTTGATTTGTTGCCATAGATAGATTTCAAGCTCTTGATACCATTTTAGAGTTTGAGAAAGAAAGAAGAAAAGGCTGAATATTATTGATGCAGAAGGTATAAAATTAATTGTTGCATTACAACAGACTCTGTTTCTCTATTTATAGAGAAAACAGAATAACAAAGTTACAACAGATTCAGTTCTAACAAACTCTTACACTAATATATCTTCATAGAGGTTTGGTTTCATCCCCTTGTTTTGTTGCTTGATTAGAAGTACTCATCTCTACAATAAAAACAAAGCAATAGATATTAGATACATTAATTTTGAGGGAAAAATGAACAATATATCTCTTTTATTATCAGAAAAAATTCAGATCAACATGCCTTCATATATTAACAAACATCACAAAATCAAGGCTTGACACTAATATTGCCCTGCACGAAAGAAATTTTTACAATCACCACCATACATAATCACCAATGTAAGCTCAATGGTGCCCTCTTCAATCAGCCAATCACACTTCTTAATTAATTAATAAAGCTTGAATAATATGCTAAGAAACTAATCAATTTAAAACTGGCTATACTATAAAGATTAAAGAAACTAAAGTTACTCTTATATGTATCAATTCTGTGGGAAGAGATCAAGCAGCTTAGATCTGCAACTATGGTGTGTTATTGGTGATTTTAATAACGTGAGGCGGTAATCGGAAAGACTTGGCAGCTGTCAACGAAGTCAAGATGAGGGTATTATTAGGGAGTTCAATGAATGGATTGCAGTCTTGGAGGTTGAAGATGTGCCATGTATCGAGCGTAAGTTTACTTGGTTCAGACCTAATGGCTCAGCAAAGAGCAGGCTAGACAGAGCTCTTGTCTCTACAGAGTGGACTGATAAATGGCAGGCTACTACTCAGATGATTTTAGATCGCAACTACTCTGATCACTGCCCTATCTTGCTTAAAACCTCTTCTGCTGATTGGGGCCCGAAGCCGTTTAGGGTCTTGGATTGCTGGTTTGGTGACAAGACATTCAGGAAGCATGTTCATGACAGTTGGAACTCAACTTTGGTTCCGGGCTGGGGCGGTTATGTTCTGAAAGCAAAAATCAAAGCTTTGAAATTGCACCTCAAAGCTTGGAATAAGTAACATTTTGGTGTCATCTAGCAAAACATCAAAAGACTTGAGAGTGAGATGAATAGGCTGGAAGTGGAAAGCGAAGAAAGGCAGTTGAGTGTTGATGAGCTGAAAAGGAGGAAACTTTTGCAGGAGGAGCTGTGGGCTGCCTCACTCCTAAGGCAAAAGGCTAGAACAAGATGGCTCAAAGAAGGTTACTGCAACTCCAAATTCTTCCATGGGTGGTTAACTGGAAACGTAGAAGTAACGTGATCAAAGGGGTTATGGCTGATGGATGCTGGTTGGATGAACCCAATAGTGTTAAAGAGGCAATCAGAATCTCTTTTAAAAAGAGATTTGAAGAACCGGTGTGAGAGAGGCCTAAATTAGATGGGTGAAATTCATGAACCTAGATCAGCAACAGAATAATTTGCTGATGGCACGGTTTAGGGCAAAGGAAGTGCGAGATGCTGTATGGGAGTGTGGTAGTGAGAAGAGTCCTGGCCCGGATGGTTTAAACTTCAAGTTCATCAAAGAATTCTGGGAAATTCTTAAACCTGACATTATGCGCTTCCTGGATAAGTTCTATATTAATGGAATTTTCCCTAAAGATGGTAACGCTTCTTTCTTAGCTTTGGTCCCAAAAGTACTTGATCCTCAGGGCCTAAATAAGTATAGGCATATTTCTCTTATAGGATGTATGTATAAGATCGTTGCTAAGGTGCTATCATCTAGATTGAAGAAGGTGCTGCCACTTATTATAGATAGTCGCCAGTAATATTCGCCAGTTGGCCCTCATTGAAGGGAGACATTTGTTGCAGAGTGCGATTGTGGCTAATAAAGTGGTTAATGAAGCTAGGAGGAGTAATAGTAGTTGCCTGGTGTTCAAGGTTGATTATGAGAAAGCTTACGACTCTGTGAGCTAGGGTTTTCTCTCATATATGATGAAGAGGTTGGGTTTTTGCCAAAAGTAGACATGCTGGATTGAGGGTTGTTTAAATTCAGCATCTGTATCCATTCTGGAAAATAGGAGCCCTATGGAAGAATTTAAACCACAGGGAGGCCTTAGGCAAGGTGATCCTTTGGCACCATTCCTATTTAACATCGTAAGAGAGGGAATTGCAGGTTTAGGGAACCACAGGAAAATAATAGATTTGAAGGGTACAAGGTTGGTCAGAAGAAGGTGGACACCAGTATGCTACAATACGCTGATGATACAATTTTCTTCTGGGTAGCATCGGAGGAAAATGTCAGAACGATTCAGGTTATATTGAGGAGTTTCGAGTTGGTATCGGGGTTGAAGATAAACTTTGCAAAGAGCAGCTTTGAAGTGTTTGGGGTGAATGATCAGTGGATAGATAATGCTGCTAGATACCTGAACTGTAGAAAGTTGATGGTAACTTTTACATATCTGGGCGTTCATATTAGGGCAAATATGAGACAGAGTAAGACGTGGGCACCTTTAGTGGGAAAGTGTGAGAGTAGATTAGCAAAGTGGAAGCACAAATTTCTGTTCTTTGGGGGCAGGTTGACTCTCACCAAGTCAGTCCTAAACTCTTTACCTACTTTTATGTTTTCTTTTTTCAGGGTTCCTAAGAAGATGGTGGATCGTTTGGTGAGGCTACAACGGAGATTACTGTGGGGTGGCAGTGATGATCATGGCAAGATTGCATGGGTTAGGTGGGATGTGGTGTGTAAGGAGAAAGAGTTAGGTGGCTTGGGAATTCAGGATTTGACGAGTTTCAACAATGCGTTACTTGGGAAATGGCAGTGTAATTTGTTCAATTGCCAAGGGGAACTGTGGTCACAAGTCCTGGAGTCTAAGTATGGTGGGTGGAGAAATCTTGATGTCGTGAGAAGGTCTGCTAGTGACTCTATTTGGTGGAGGGACATGTGTAGTGTTAGCCAATCTAATGATGTGGAGTGGTGGTTTAATAAGGGTTCTAAATGGCGCGTTGGTTATGGATCAAAGGTACTATTCTGGGAGGATGGGTGGAAGGATGATAGAGTACCTCTGCGGACGAAGTTTCCTAGATTGTATTACATTTTCCAACAACAACACCTTTCCATTCAGCAAATGGGATCTCTATCACCTGATGGGTGGGAATGGAATCTTCTTTGGAGGAGGTATTTTAGGGAGGGGGAAGTAGATATCACAATTAAATTCCTGGAGGAAATTCAGGGGATGGCCATAAGTCCCGATCAGCAGGATCGCTAGAGTTAGGAGGGGGCCCTGAATGGTAGATACACGATGGGAAGTTCCTACAATTAATTAACAGGACGTTGGATACCCGGACTCAGGAGGAGGTGTACAAAGTCTTATGGAAGCTAAGCATCCCGTGCAAAGCCACTTGTTTTGCTTAGAGGTTATTGAGAGATCGATTGCCAACTAAGAAGAATTTGGTTCATAGAAATATATATATTGGTGATCACAGTTGTCCTTTCTGCTGTAATTCTATTGAGGATGCGCACACATCTTCTTTAGGTGCCACAAGATTTTGCCACTTTGGTAGGAATCTGATACAGCCCTGAAGTCAGAAAAGGAACAATCACAGGAAACAGAAGGAAATTTGAGCATTTGGCTTGAATGACTTCAGAATTTTATATAAAAGATTCAAAGGAAATAATAGTCATGGAATAACTAAAGTGACGATTACGGAAACAGAAGGTACAATGCTGAAAATAAAGATAGTGTAAGACACATGGAGAGGTTTCACTCTCTCCCAAGTTTCCACTCAACAATATTCTTGCCTGCGAGACCCACACAACCCTCTTTCCTCTTAACCCAATTTCCACTAGCATTCTGTTAGAGGATATTTCATCCTCCACGTCAGCTAACACCTTTGGGCCAACATCAACAATTGATGCCCAGGTTCTCCTATGCTTATCCCTCTTGTAAAATGTAACACCCCGTGTGCACCCGGTGTATTATCATTATGATTGTACCAGATTAGCGCTTAATCATTTTAATTAAAAACTTGCGGAAGCATAATCGAAAACCATATTTCTTGATTACATTATGTATGGAATATAAACATCTCAGCACAAACAAGGCAAGCCCCTCCTGATCCAGATCACATAAACATAACCATAGGCAGACATGCACATATATCTCAACAGATATAAACAGGAGGAACACCATAACATAACATAACTGGTTATGTACAAATACATCATCTGACACTCGAAGTGTCTATACGAAAGAATAAGCATCCGAGTGCTTTTGATCTCAAAGATCCTTCCTCACACGAGGGCATACATAGCATATACACAACAAAAGAATACATGTGTGCACACACACATCTTCCCTCTACAGGGGTACAAAACATCAAAAGTCGAGCCTCCAAGCTCTCCTCAGGCCGCCTCACAGCCAAGCAGGTACCGTTTCTACTGGGGCCTCCTGCCCTGAGACTGCTCCTCTCTGCCGGAAAAGTCACCTGAAACCACATAATCCCCACACGGGGTGAGATAAACATCTCAGTAAGCTCAGGGTCTTTGGAGGCATCTCCTCCACCCTGGCTCACTTTTCATGACACAAGTCATCAGGCATCACAAACAACTAGCCTCCCGGCCCTCATAACAATACAAGCAAGTCATCTTGCTCTATGTACGGTGGATCGCATCAACACCGACCTCAGTGTGAGACCGGAACTCACACCCGTGCCATCCCATCGGGAGCTACCCCTTACGCATGGACGCACGTATATGGTACCTCCGAGAATAGGCAATCAACCGCAACGGTACAGACCTATCTCTTGGTCTTAAGGGATCATCATCACCCTGGGATCTCATCAACCATGAGTAAACCAAGCTAGGAGGTGCGCTCTTCTCCTAGGGAGGTCCATATCTATCTAACTGGCTAGAAGATCTAACAACAGGTATCATACACATACAAGCACAGATACAAGCATATATCATTGTGAGTATGCAACATCCATTAATGCATGTATCATGAACGCAACCATCACTCCCTCGGAGTATGGTGGAGCACAAGCAAGTGGGAAACATCCCCAAGGGACCAAGAACTTACCTGGTAAAGCCGAGCTCTGTAGTTTTTTCCCTGCTCCGTGGCCTACGCCACTGACACCCGCGGTGTCACGCCCTATGCAAGGCACATAAGCACATATCAATCATCAAGCAATTACACAAGCTCAAGCGTATATCACGGTTCTCAACCGTCTCAATGAAAGGAACCTCAGTCCTTTCTAAAACCACTAAGTCATCTAACTTAAGGTTCATTAAGGCTTATCACTCACAAGCCATCTCATAAACCCTCGGTGGTCTATCTCATCTTAACAAGGCCCCTGAGTCATCACAAGACTCGGTGCAAGCCAGCATTAAGAGCTCAAAGCTCTATACAGACCAAAGGCTTAAGGATACACATATGGCTTGAACGGTTCTTTTCACACACAAGACACTGTTCCAATAGCCTCCCAAGCACATCAAAGCCACACATCAAGGCTCTTGCATGTCACAACATAGCCAAGCAACTCAGCATACAACTATACATGCATTACATGGAGCCAGGAATCAAAGTTCACCAAACTAACATTTGAGAGCTAATCCTTCATCCTTACAACATTCCAAACACATGTTTCTAAAGGACCCCAGGCTAATACTAGCTCTATCACAAGTGGGTCACTATTCACCCAAAACCCTAACTCACAAATCAAACGATGAATCTCAAGTTTCTTACCTCAATGACGGCAAGGAAGGCCCAAGGACGACTCCCCCTAGCTTGGGTACCCACCAATCGCCACCGTTCCTCGCCGAACTCGAGTTCTAAAAACTTCCCTTAAGAAAGGGATTCTTTGATTTGGGGGTTTCCAAGGAGAATTGATGAAGGATTCAAGCTCACCAAGTGTTTTCCAACAAGATTGGTGTATCAAGAAAGTGATTTGGTGAACAAACAAAGGTTTAGGAAGCTTAAAAGCTCAACAATGGAGGACAGGGCGTTGGAGGAAGAAGAAGCAAGGTTTTAGGCCAAAAACCCGTAAACTGACCTTTATATACTGGGTCTGCCTGAGCTGCCGCGCTGATTGTGCCAGCTTCCAGAACCCATGGCGCCATCCGCGCCACTCCCGCGCCAACCGCGCCAACCTCCAAAACCAGTGGCGCCACCCGCGCCACCATGGTGCCATTCGCGCCAACCTCTAGGAACTATGGCGCCAACCGCGCCATCCTCACGCCAACGGCACCAACCATCAGGGATGGACAGGTCCTCTGGGTTGTCTGGCGCCACTCGCGCTGACATGGTGCCCCTGGCGTCAACTCCTAGAAGCTATGGCGCCACTCGCGCCACCATCCAGAGAGCATGGCGCTGATCGCACCACACTGGCGCTGATCGCGTCGTATCTCTGCAACTGTTTTCTGCAGAAGAGTTCTGCAGAAACCCTGGGCCATCTGCGCAGAACCTTGCGCCGTCCGCACCAGGACTCAGGGTCATTATATAAACCTTAATAGGGTTGGGCTGAACCATATCGATACTTCCCCCCATTTGAAGCACCTTGTCCTCAAGGTGGAATTGAGGGAATTGGAGATTGATGGTCTCATAATCTTCCCATGAAATTTCAAAGTCAGGAAGCTGTTTCCACTTAATCAAAACCTGCAACTTGCCCTAGTTCGGACGTTTCCATTGTATTACAATCTTTGGCTCCAATTGCAATTCCCATTCCTCAGAAAGTACCAAGGGCAATGGCTGTGCATGGGGCACTGAATTGACAGCTTTCTTAAGGAGGGAGACATGAAAAACAGAATGGACCTTACAACCTTCAGGCAATTGAACACGATAAGCCACTGTCCTAATACATTCCTCCACCGGATAAGGGCCATAGTACCTTGGACTCAGCTTTACATTCACCCTCCGGGTGATAGATTTAAGATGGTAAGGCTGCAATCTTTGATAAACTAAATCTCTCACCTGGAAGTGCACCTTGCGTCTGTGCTGGTTGGCACGGACCTTCATTTTGTCCTGAGCCAGCAACAAATTATGTTTTAAATCATGCAGATCCTATCCCTCTCAGCCAAGGATTGAGAGATTGCATCCACCAAAGGAGCAAAACTGGTAGCTCGAAATAGAGTGGAAGGTTCCTTGCCATAAAGAGTTTTGAATGGGGTCATGCCCATGGAATCTTTGTAGGTATTGTTATACCAATTTCCGCCCAATGGATCCAATTGGGCCAGTGTCGTGGCTTAGAGTTGCAGAAACATCTTAAATATACTTCCAAATTATGATTCACCACTTCCGTTTAACCATTTGATAGGGGGTGGTACGCGATACTATAGTGGAGTTTGGTACCTACACTTTTGAACACTTAGGTCCAAAATGTACTGAGGAACACTCGATCCCTATCCGAAACAATAGTCGAAGGGAACCCGTGGAGTTTTACCACTTTTCTAATAAATAATTCAGCAATCTCCTTGGCTGTGTACGAATGTCGAATGGAGAAAATATGGGCATACTTGGTAAGGCGATCTACTACCACAAACAAAGTATCCACTCCCATTGTTTTCGGAAGGCCTCCCACGAAATCCATGGAAATGTTTGTCCAGATGCTACTAGGTATAGGTAGGGGTTGTAATAACCCAGCTGGACTAAGATTCTAAGTTTTGCATTGCTGGCACACAAGGCAAGCAACTCCCAATAAACTAAACCAACCAACCTCTTATAAGTACGTAGATACACTGAATGTCCTCCAAAAAAGGAATCATGAGAATCTTTGAGAAGGACAAGAATGAACCTGGATTCCTTAGGCAAAACCAATCTACCTCTGTAGAAAAGCCTTCCTTCTTTCAGTTCAAATCCCTCGTGAGCCTCCGAGTTGACAATCAAGTCCTGGATGATGGTCTTTAATCTGTTATCCTGCAGTACTTCCCTTTCCAACTCATCCAAATCCAATAATTGAACACGGGAGATAGCAGTAAACTGCATTTGACGCGATAGAGTATCTTCTACCGGATTTTCCCTCCCCAGTTGATACTGAATTTCAAAATCAAAACCAATTAATTTGGACATCCATCTTTGCTGATCCTCCCCTAATACCTTCTGTTCCAAAAGATGCTTCAAACTATGTTGATTTGTCCTCACAATGAAATGTCTGTCCATGAGATGCTTCCACTTCTGAATTGCAAACACGATTGCCATAAGCTCTTTTTCATAAACTGACTTAGCTAACTCTAGGAGAAAACCCTTGGCTGATATATGCCAAAGGTTTGTTATCCTGTGTCAAGACCGCCCCAACACCTTTACCAGAAGCATCAGTCACTACTGTGAATAGCTTCTAGAAGTCAGGCAGAGCTAAGATAGGGACTTTACTCATGCAGTTTTTCAAGTGAGTGAAAGCCTTCTCAGCCTCCGAGCTCCACCGAAACCCGTCTTTCTTCAGTAAGTTATTCAAGGGCTTGGCGATCTTGCCATAGTCCTTAACAAATCTCCGGTAGTACCCCATCAACCCTAAAAATCCCCCGCAGTCCCTTAACATTTTTAGGAACAAACCAGTCTACCATCGCCTTCAGTTTATTAGGGTCAACACTAATTCCCTCTGCTGAAATTATGTGTCCAAGATTCTCCACATGATTGCTGCCAAAACTGCATTTCCACCTGTTCACCACAAGTTGATTCTATCTCAGAACCTCAAACACCCTGTGCAAATGCTCTACGTGCTCCTCCCTGTTCTTGTTGTAAATCAGAATATCGTCTAGGAAAATCAGAGTGAATTTTTGCAAAAAAGGCCTGAGAATAGCATTCATCAAAGCCTGGAATGTTGAGGGTGCATTAGTCAAACCGAAAGGCATTACTAAGTACTAGTAATTCCCTTCATGTGTCCTAAATGCGGTTTTGTGGATATCCTCTGCCTTCATCCTTATCTAATGGTACCCAGATTTTAGATCCAACTTTAGAGAAGACTTTTGACCTTCAAAATTCGTCAAACAACTCCTCCACTACTGGAATTTGGAATTTGTCTAGAATAGTGAGCTTATTTAAAGCTCTGAAGGGTATAAAGTGCTCGGTACAGGTTTTCTAATGCTTCCAGTTGACATCGGCTTAGTAAATCTCGTCGAAAAAAACCCCAAGCTGCATTTGGGTTGCTCACCTCCCACCAATGGTACCAGTTAAGTTGTAACACCCCAATATTTTTATATACGTGTTAAATGTGTAATTTAGGAAATGTTTTAGATCAATTAGTAATATGTGATTAAAGGATTTTTTTACCTAGAATAGAGATTAGAAAAATTTCAATACAATACTCCTAGGTAATAAATTACTAATAGGTGACAAGAAAATCTAGAATAGAATTTCTAGGAACTTTACTA